>JANHFX010004882.1:48401-64256 GCA_027560015.1 Chloroceryle amazona | reverse complement strand
CTCCAGTTTCTAGTTCAGAGAATTCAGTTCCTCATTCAGTTATTGTACTTCTGTAGCTGTTCTAGATGAGAAGGATTGAGGGCGGGGCTTGACGCAGAGGCCACGCCCCTCGCCATTGGCCAGGCCCCCTCTGCCCTTCCCCAGGGCCCCGCGGCGGAGCCCGCCGGGGATGCTCCGGTTGGGACGGGGACGCGGGAGCTGCCCTCCGTGCTTGGCGGCAGGAGGGCCTCAAGCAGAGGCCTTCATCCATCCAGATCTGAAGTCTTTGGTTGTATCAGTGCTGAGTTCATAACCCGGGAGTCCCCAGATCATGTAGCAGGTACCCACCAGCCCAGCTGGACACATCACATCTCCTGGCACCCAACAGCTGCCTGCGAAAGCCACTCTTCCCACCCCCAACAGCCCCATCCCGCTCTCTGTGGGATGCCACCCGGCGGCAGTAACCATTCCCCTCTCACACCAAAGGCTTGATTTTTCCCCAAAACGTACCCTCAGCTGGAACTATACCTTTTATTCATAAATATTGCCAAGTGACCGTTGAAGAAGTTCATGAGGTAGTCCTTTGGGAAAAACAAACACATCGTTATTAATGCTTTATCCATACACGTAACCATAAAACCTCTGGGGGAAATAAATACATCTACATAGAGAGACAGATATATAAATAAGTAAATAATAGAAACACACAGCTACATACATAGCAAGGCATACATATATATATGTATTTCTACATGCCACATTTTTGTCTTTCCCTGAAAATTTGCATGTGAGCTTGTCCAGAAATGACTAAGTTAATGAAGCAGTGGTTTTATTTTGCATGCTATGCAATTCTAGCTGTTTTACTGTACTGGGGGATGTGTGTAATTACCTTTGACATTACACCCCTGTTACTCACAGAAAGATACAGGGAGTGGGAGAAGCCAAATTTCTATACTGATTTTTTCCCAGAGATCCAATAAAATCCATGAAAAGTCAAAGAAGACTCATGTGGTTCAAGAGGCAGCAAGTTGGCACCATGCAAATAAAACATGTTCTTCCAATTCTTATGAGCTCTTTAACCAGCAAATTTCTAGCCCTTATTAATATCCTCACCTCCATCACACTACAGGTCAGGTCATTGGTATTTCTAAGTGACTTTGGGAACTCTGTCAGTGACGGCTGAACAGCTGACCCTTGCTGAGATGAGTCTGCCCATAGGGTTTACGTAGTAATGGTAAATACGTGGTAAGAGCAAAGGATATGGGTATTTACTGCTAAAGAACCATTTTTTGCTGACTTTATTTGCTTTGACACTGGTTTTGTTGGGTTTGACTACAAAGAGAAAAATTTTGATAGTGGATGGATGACCTGAAAGAACTTTTTTCCGCCAAAGCCAGAAAAGTCAACAAAGCAAACGAAATTATAGCGGTAAATTGAAAAAATATTCACATGGAGTTATTACAGTAAAATCACTGGTAGCTCACTTTAGTGCATTCTGCATTCCCACACAAGCTTCCAAAATTACAATCTGTAGAAAATATGCTGATTTTAGCAAGTGACTTTTCTGAATTTAGTCAGATGAGGTGCAACTACAGCTTACTGCAATACCACTTGGGCTTTGTTTCCATGCACAGTTGCTGCTATTAAGTGGGTGGTTTGGACAAGGATGGTTGGTTTCATTGTTGAGAATTGTTTTGGTGCCTGAGCCTTATGAGAACAAATACTCACTGTTTGGCCTAAGCATATCTAAGCAAAGATAGATGAATGCTATCTCTCCCCAGGCCCTTTGGGGCTTGCAGTGTTCCCTGCCTCCTTGTCCCCTGCAGTATCCTGAGGAAGGGAAGTCCTGAGGAGGGGGGCTGGCCCCTCAAACACAAACTGGCTGATCAGTGCACATAACTGAACTGAGCAGCTGGCAGAGAGGAGCTTGCACATTGCGAATGTTTGGCATCCACAGGGAAGTGCACATTTCAAAAGCACAAAGTGTTTTTATCTCCCTAAGTGATCATGGTGAGATATATTCTTCGGACACAATCCTTCGGTACTTTGCCTGGTTGTCAATATAATCTTGTCAGCTAGAATAGCGCTGTAGGAACTTCTGCTTCACTGTATGAATTGCCATCCCTGTAGTACCAGGGACATTTTTGACACTAATGAGCAAATGAGAAGATAACTTCTTTACACTCCAGGTACTTGAATAGTGCCCCAACCCTGTAAATATTTAAGCACAATAACTTTACTCTGAAGAGTATTCTACAGATGCAGGGCTTTTCACCTGAATCATAACATAAATGGTGTTGGTGGGACTAATTGTCTAGTGAAAACTATAACCAAGAACCATTTGAAATTATAGGTGTCTGGGGAAAGTCAAAGCTAGAAAAGATGTGAGGTAACTTTACCAACACAGGATGTATGCTATCATATGTGCTCGGCTACACTGATTTTTCTACTCTGAGCTTTGATGGGGCTTCCTCAAGTGGATTGTCACTGGAAAGTGGCATGAGGAACCTCTTAGAAAAAAATCGCCCTGAGCATTGAAGTAAGACAATCACTTAAAGTCCAAGTGAAAGATTTTTCTAAATACACTGCTACCATGATAGCTATGGGACAGCATAAGTCTAGTTACAAAACCAAAATCCCAGTGATTCCCGTGATGGCAGCTTTCTTATCCAGCCTTTTAAGCTGTAATCTCTGCAAAGTCTTTGGTTGTCCATCAGACTTTTAGAGCTCAGCTTGTACCAGAGGCTACCAGTGTTGAACCATGGGGAGCTAGTGAAAGAAGCCAAACATATTCATGTTATTGAGTGAGTATGGTGTGGGATTTTCTCCCTCCCCAGAGACAGTTTCAATCTGAGAAACTTCCCAAGATCCCAAAAACAACCTGCAATGCCTTCTAAAGCTACCCTACCCTTTGTCTCAGATTTCTCACCTGCCTTAAGTAACAGGCAACCCTATGAAGACATTTCAAATCTGGCTTAGTTCAGAAAAGTCTGGCCCTGACTTGGCCAGACAACATCAGTAAAGAAATGAGGGGGTGGAAGACACTGCACATGTTCCATCCTCCTGCCATACTGAGCAGTTCTCAGCCCAGTGTGGGATCGGACCTGGAGATTTGCAGAAGAGTTGGTAGCTGATACACAGGTTGCAACAGACTATATGCATCACTCTGTGCTTCATCAGATCAATTCCATCCTCACACAGCATCTCCCAGAGCCCCTTGAACAGGAGCTCCCATCCTGAAATCTGTGTTCCCAGGGTCTGGGGCTATTTTCCTGCTTCCCTGAAGCCTCTTTCTGCCACAGCCCCAGTGCAGGGGAAACTCTGTGTTAGTGGACACTCCCTGGGAATGGTTTGTGCAATAAGAGTGGCACGAAGTCTTGCCTTGGTCAAACAGGGCCAGCAAGCTTTTGTTTATGCATCTGCTCCTCTGGTTGCCAAAACCTCATTAAAAACAAGGCACAAAGAAGCAGCAGAGGAAATGGACAACCCCCCCTTCTCTCTCCTCCTCGACCTGTCACGACTCCCTCGGGCTCTCCGGCTCTGTCAGCACCTCCTGGGCAGCCCAGCCGAGGACCCTGGCCAGAGCAATCGCTGTCACAGGAGCAGCCAGGCCACCTTCTGTTTGCTTAACTATTCAAATAACAAACTGGGGGAAGATAAGGGCTGGAACTGTGAATACTGATTATGTTTCCTTGCTCATGTAGCTCAATAACTTTTCAAGTGGTCAATGTCCTGTGCAGAATACATCTGGTATGTTGTAGCCAGCAGCTGGACTGGCTCACAGACACACCGCTGTGCCATAGCTGGGGCTGAAAGCACCTCAGCATCTAATGCAAGGGTGGAAGCTACCTTCAGCTCTGCTATATTGAAGAATGCACCACTGCAACAGCCTGCAACAACCACTGGAGCCAGGCAGAATGGCCTTAGCTTGGCTTTCATCAGGCACGCTTCACTAGTACACTGATAAGCCTTACTAAGGCAGACATGGAAGCACATTCAAGATGCTGCTACAAGAAGAAAATGAGAAGGAATTCATTTAATATTGCATACCACCACTTCTCATATAAAATGCATGCAATATCAGAAATACATTTAGCATAACACATATTCCATGCATAGACTGCAGAAAATGTGGGCAAGTGGCATTGCAAAGGACAAAATCTATCCTTCCAGCTAGAAATGAAATATTAACTGTCCCAGGTGAGAACCAGCATGGAAGTAGGAATGAGAAAGTGTAAAACATCTCATTTTCAGAGAGAGTTGCCTAAAGATAGTGATTTGAATGACCCTATTTTGAGAGTATGCCACAAATAATGAGATCTTTGCTGGAACCGGTGAGCTTGTCACTTGTATTTGTCTGTGTCCAGCTATAAACAGGAGGTGTGAGTTTGGCATGTGTGGACATCCCCCAAGCAGCTTTATTCTTGCTTGGCTGGATGCTGATGGTAACAAAACTGGAAGAGCAGGTTCATTGCTGTCAAGGCCCAGGCTAGTCCAACTTGCCTTTGATACATCTCTCCACTTCTAGGCACCTATTTGTGGTTGGAGGCATGTGGAATGTCAGGAACATACCTCTGAAAATTTCAATTTCTTTCACTGTTAGTTTGCTTCCGCCATCATGTCCCAAACCTCTGAATAACTGCTCATGCCAGGACAGCAGGATGCTACACATCCTCCATTCAGGGAGTTGTTATTTTTTTCCTCACCAATCTGTATTTCCCCACCAAACTGTTTGTGGGTGAAGGGCTCAGTGCGGAAGAGAAAAATTACTTGTTTTATGTACCTGAAGTCTGTGGAAATTTCTCTCCCACTTGCAGCAGGAAGCAACTCTGAAACTTCACTTTCTGAGCATGAAGCAGAGGGTAATTCAGTGTTTGGGCCCCTGGATATGTGTTCAGTCAGGCTAATGGATGGGCAACTGGTGACAGGGAAAAGCTACAGATTCTTACACAGACTAAATAAAATGCAATGATTTTTTGTTTGTTTTTTAAGAGGGCTCAAAGTTGATTGTCAGTGAAAAATGTCTCAAAGCCCACTCTGACAAATCTGCTGGAGAAGAATAAATTTTTTTTTTTTTTCAACAGTTCACTGATGCAGCATCCTCTCACTGCATCCCCTCCCATGAAGAGATTTGCGTCATGCAATAGTATGTTCACCTCCATGCTGCAGGGATGGAAAGCAGCATCATTAGTCACTTTGTCCACATAGTTGTGTTTTTATGCCAATTCCCTTAATATTCACTGAAGGAGAAGGAGAACGTGGGAAGAAGCATCACACTATTCACGAAGAGGAATTCTGGAGGAGAGACCTGCATTCTGGTCCTTGTGCCTGCAAATATTGAAGGATTTTGTTCAACGTGGAACAGTGCCATTGGAAAACCTGAAATGTCCATCTGCTATAGCATGGTGCCTAAGGTTTTCTATTGACCTGAATCCAGGCCTCCCACAGATGAATTTCCACGGTGGTGGAATTCTAACTGCTGGGAAAACAGTCTGCCAAAAATATATGTTTCTAGTTTGTTTTGAAATAAAGAAAAATTATGAATGTATCTGACAGGGAGCTAGACTATTCAATGTATTCTTGCATCAACTCACTGTGTTAGAACTAATGCACCCTATCTCCCAGGGGGCTTGTGTACCCCATATCACATAAAGAACAATCTTCAAGTGTTTTTTGGATTGCTTGTAGCACTTTTCTGCCATGGAGGTGCCTTGGTGTCTGCTAAGGATTTTATCATATTGTAGCTTTTCACTAATGAGGGCTCTAATAAATTGTCTCTCTTACATCCTACCACTTTTCAAATGAAATATATACAGACTTAGTATCTTAGAGATATTTGACCACTGTCATGTTTTCTTGGAACTGGCAGAAGGGTTAAAAAATTATGAGCGAAGTAGATAGAAAAAATAAACAGACAGATGTAAAACATGTCTAGAAGTCCTATTTCCCTAGGAAACCATCTTAAATTTACAGGTCACACCAACTGGAAAAAGATGCCATCACTTCATAGGACAGGATTAGAAGTTGAAACTAGAGGCTCAAAGGAGACCAAAGTGCTGTCAGAAATTGTGAAAACCCAGCCTACAAGGAAAAGCTGAAAGATTTGATACCATTCAATCTAGAAGAGGAGTTCAGACAGGTAGGTGTGATAAAAGCCTTCCAGTGGGGAAAGGCTGGAGGTCCCTGATCAATTATCCTCATAGCCACCAAGGGCAAGAGAGGAAATAATCAGTCTAATTTGCTGGACAGGAGATTTATCTCAACTAATGTGGAACATTTTCTGACTTTCAGGGCAGTTAAGCACTGAATAAGGTTGTCTGGGGAGTCTGGAACTGGTATTGACTGAGGTGTTTAAGATCACATCTGACAGATCTCTGTCAGTGATGAAATATAATTCCAGTTACAATAGAAGTAGGTATTAGATAGTCTTCTCAGCTTTATTCAAGCCCCACATATTCATGATTAATACGAACACAGTCTGGGGTTTCTTGTTCTTCAATAAAGTAGTCCAAAAGTGAAGCACTTCTTCATTGAGTCAAGTGTAACACTTCATGCAACCTATAACAACATTTCAGTATTTTTTTTCAGCAGGAAAAATCTAAAATGATCAGTTTCAGCTGGTAACTCATCCACTTTTTTTTTTTTTTTTTTAGGAGGTACTTTGGAATCAGTGCTTTTGTGTTCAGCCATTAAACTAAAAAAAAACCAAACCACCAACCTCCAAACCATTCTTCATACAGCCCTAGTTCTAGCTAAGAACTCCTGGGAGAGACTTCAAGGCACAAGTTGATGGGGAATTCTGAAATGTGTCAATAGTTACCAAAGTACAAGCAGCACTTTATCGTGATGGTTTGAAATAATGTCAAATGACTTTCCCAAGTCGGTGCCAATGGCAGTTTACTGTTCATGTGTCGATAGCACATGACTTCTTTCTCAACTAACACTTGACAGTTCTTTTAAACAGCATCTGGGGAAATGTCCAAACTGGTTCCTTCCTGGTAATTCATTTTCTTTGCAAATAGTTTCACAGCCAGTACAACTGAGTGGTAACTGAACAGTCTTGTGGGACATAATATAGGATCCCCACAATGTAGGAACATAAAAATTCATGAGATCCTACAAATAGGCACAGCATGGGCTGCTACAGTCATGGGAGGGATCTCCATCACTCTACCATTCTTCTAAAGACTTTCTGGGGTACTAGCACACCTGTCTCTCACAGTACCTCTGCAGAACTATTTTTATCTCAGCAGTGAGGAAGCCTTGTTTCAAGTATGCTATGGTCAAAATTTATTTGCACAGCAGATACGTTAAATGTGATTCATCACTTTAAAGCTGCAATACAGAAGTTGATTTTTAACACCCATGTCCCCAGAACCTTTTACTTACAAAGTATAGAAGTTCACCACAGCTAATTGTCTATTTGCCTGTTAATCTTTTTACTTGCTTTACTTCTTACCCACTTTCATGAGATATTTGCCATCATTTATCCCAAAGAAAAGAACTGTTCCACTAATGGCAAGTTCAGATTCTATTTAGACTTCACTTCCAGGACACAGATTAATCAAGTCTGAAAAGGAACAGGGAGAATTTCTCATATTATTTACTAATCAAATTCCTCTATTTATAGGGGTGCAAATCACCTTTCAACAGCCCGGGGAAATTCTCACAATCTGAGTCTTCAACCCAAAAGCAGGAATCCTAACTCAAACCTCTGTTTTCTATGTATTTTGCCATTGTGAACAAGATGACTGATGGATTACAATTATTTTTTTAATACTTGACTATTTTCTCACACCTTTCATCTAAGCAGAAACATCATAGTAAAGGTAATCCGTGACCATACCACCTTTTCACTGTTTTCTGCTGTGGTTCTATTTAAACGAACCCTCGGAACATTAAGTAGCTGATGTGCAGCAGTGTGGGTTCCAGAAGAAAAAGTATCAACAGGAAAGAAAAGGAAGTGACCAGACACTCGCCCTATTCCCCGATGAGTTTATCTCACCAAAGGCTGTCACTAACCAAAGGTTGAGAAATACATTTCACTTTGTTTTCTGGAGGGGGACGCCCAAACAAGCCATGCACAGAATTCATAAAATTGTCATTAAGGCCAAAAGGAAATATTAGGACATGTAGTCTGACCTTTGAAAACCACAGGTAACACAATATGCCCACTGGGACACCATTCTTCTTTTTTTAAGTGCAAATTCTCCTAGAAGAGAAGAGGACTATTTACTAGCAGCTTGAGCCTGGCTGAAGTTAGAGCCAGACAGTGAATAGTTGGTGAATGGCTCAAAGCCTGTGTATTATCCAGGAGGATTTCAAGATTATATATAATAGCAACCGTAGCACTGTGTTGAGCTTATTCTAAAAAGACAAATAATAACTGTACACTTATATGTATGAGGGCTGTAATATATACATGTATGTGTATATACATATATGCCTGTACTTTGTGGGAGGTGAGGAATATTTCTGGAATTCTACAAGCATAGCTTTTATTAACTACACAGTAAGTGTAACTGATAAGTATTTTGAAATTGTTTAATTTCATTCAATTGGTGATACAGTGCTTGTATGAAATGCATTACCATTCCTGTCCTTTCAGTTATGGGAGTAAACAAGGTGATCCTTCCCTTTAACACTCGTAGCAAGCAATGAGGACACTCCTTTCCTCCTGCCCAGACTCAGAGGGAGATAGTTAAGGCTAATAAGGCCAAGGAAGCTCTAAGAAAAGCCCAGACCCTTGGGAGGAGCTGGAGGGTTTCCTAGAGACCCATCCTGCAGCCAAAGGAGCAGCCTGGGAAAGTGCCCAGATCTGTTCCTTTCCATCATCAGGATCACATTTTCCAGGCAAGTCTTGGATACAAAACACCACAGACCGGGAAAACTGATACACAGGAGGCCACATGGTAGAGTGCTGCCAGACTGTCATCTGGGGTGTTGCTTTCTCTGCAGAGGTTATGCTTCAGCAGTAGCATTTCCAGCTGAGACTAACAGGGTTGAAATCATAGAAATCATAGAAATGTCTGGGTTGGAAGTGACCTCTAGAGGTCATCTAGTCCAACCCCCCTGCTGAGAGCAGGGACATCTTCAACTAGAGCAGGTTGCTCAGAGCCTCGTCAAGTCTCACCTTGAATGTCTCCAGGGATGGGGCCTCAACCACCTCTCTGGGCAACCTGTTCCAGGGTTCTACCACTCTCATGGTAAAGAACTCCCTCCTTATTTCTAATCTAAATCCAATCCTTTCTAATTTAAAACCATTGCCCCTCATCCTTTCACAACAGTATTTTTGCAAGCTCCCTTCAGGTACTGGAAGGTTGCTATTAGGTCTCCCCAGAGCCTTCTCTTCTCAAGGCTGAACAATCCCCAGCTCCCTCAGCCTGTCTTCTTAGAAGAGGTGTTCTAGCCCCCTGATCATCTTTGTAGTGCTGGGCAATGGAGAAGAGGTGAGGGAGAAATTATGAGTCCAAGAATGAGATGGTGAAAGCTACACAGGTGAAAAAGCAGACAGGGATGTCAAATCTCTAGACTTAAATTGGTAGGAAGGATTTTCTCCTGAAGCCACAACTCAACTATCACCGTTAGAAATGACTGGTGCAAGCAAATATTTAGAGTGACAACCTTACAGGATTGTTATGGACCTCAGATTATCTGGTTTTTGACTTTTGTCCATAAAATGCACAGGATGAGAGTCAGCAGGAATTCTCCATAAACCTGAAATTAGACCCTTTATTGCAGGAAATAGTATGCCAACAATAAATTGTTGTCACCACACACCTCCTTATTCTTTGACATCCTCTGACTGTCGTGTGCCAAAAAAAAAGGTAACTGAGCAGTTCAAGGAAGGAAGATATTGAGCTCAGGGTCACTGATACCTGCCAACAAGACTTATTTTATATATCTTAGAAATACAGGAATACTTGTTTTATAAAGGGTGAGAACCTGCGTACAGAATTGCCATTTCTAAATTCTTTAAAATCACTTTTTTTTTTTTTTTAACCCAGAAAATGTAGTAACTGGAGTCAGTGAAAGATGAATCTCTAGTATCCACAGATGTATGATCAGTCACTATGCTGAGTAATCCTCTCTGTCTCCTCATTCCTTTCCCTCTGACTCAGACATAATGCCATTTACTTTATTCACATAGTTTAACTGCAGATTGGCTACCCTCTTGTCATCATTTCAGTCACTAAGGTTTGTTTTTTTTTTTTTCACGTGAACCTGTGAAAATATTTTGATTGAACTGGTGCAAAAATATTTCAGGCAAACCCAAAGTATGGATGTCAAAATATACTAGGAGAATAACACACCTACAGATATATAATAATATTATCCAGTTAGTAAAGGCAGCAAGTGGGAAAATATAGGTATATTATTTCTAGCTAGTAAGGAAAAAAAAAAAAAAAAGGCAGGTCCTGATTAAAAACTGTTAAAGGACTTTGCATTCTGCTTCCCTTCCTTAATCCATTTGACCCACTAAGTGTGGCCCCAGCTGACCAGCAGAGCAGGTAAGCAGGTTTACCACGCTCATCTGTTGCAGTCAGCGAAAGTCACTTTCTGTAGCCTCTAGCCTTCCTCCTGGATATACATGTCATCAGGAAAACTGAGTCTGGGCCCACTACTTTCTCTTCCGCCCCTTTAGCTCCACATGTTTCCTGACCCTTGGCTTCTTTGATGAGAGGGCTTGCCACCTGCATACCGGCTTTGCTAGCACAGCCACATCCTGTACCTTCCCCAAGTCCAGAGTTCATTATTTTCATCAGCCTGTATGATAGCTGTGTGATGGGAATGTATTTCAGTTTGAATCATCCTTGCAACTGGAGCACAAAGGAGTGTTCCCACTGCGATGCAAAGCAAGCATAGCTGAATAGTAAAAAATGTGCTAAAAAATGTGTAGCATCACACTTTCTGCCTCTTTGGGTAGGAGGATGAATGCCTTGTGGGGATGGGGACCTTGGTCTTGGTAAAATGGCACACAGTGGTGACAGTACATGTTAAAAAGCAGAGCTCCATTTCTCCAAACGCTTCTGTTCTCTTCTTCCAGTTGAGATGCCGCTGTGAGTGCCAGCAAAAAAAAAAAAAGTAATTTGTACTTTCTCCAATAATCCAAATCCCTTTTTTTTTCCCTGTGGTAATTTTCCAGGATAAGCATTCCTCCTTATGAAATGAGCAGGAGACATCCTGAAGAAGTCAGTTTAACAGAGAAATAAAGCAGCCTAAAAAGGCAGAGTCAGGAGGAGAAATGTATCTGTCCCCAAAAGTTCAGGCTTGGTAGAAAAAAAAAGTCTCTTCAGTCCCATTAGAGTTCAACATGATCTTTTTCCTACCTTTCTTGATCCGGTTCATGGGATGACTGCTATCCTGCTGCTACAGCAAATGAAATCACTGCTCAATTCATCATGAATTCACTGCTGTTGCTTATACTGCACCACTGAAAAACAGTGACTGAGCAGTGAAGACAGGTCCTCCCAGAGGAGTGCCCAATGTTGTGTTTCCTAAGAGGAGAAGGAGGCCAAGGAGCCGCACAACACCCTCGGGCTGCACAGTGACTTTGGACACAGTCACCAAGGCACTAGGACTAGGACTACATCTCTCCTGATGTTGAGATCATCCTCTGTGTTCTTGTGGCTACAGGTGGACATGTATGAGTTTCATGAATGAAGTAACTGAACTTAGAAGGAAACCAAATTGTGCATCAAGAATATTTTCAAATTAAAGCTCATTCTGTGTCTCCTTTGGGCCAGATGGGAACAGGGAACTACTAACCAAACTTCACTGCTCACAGCTGGATCTCTCCCCTATGAAGGACTGGAAGTGTTCTAATATGTGCTGACTCGCTGTTTCTTCCATGCCCCTTTCAAACCAGGAAACAAACAAAGTACCTCTTAGGAGAGATTTCCACACTTCTGGAGCTTTAGCATGTTGTCCTAAGGAAATAAACTGTGCCATCACATTGTTTGTCCATCTGTTAGTCCCACTCTCCTTATGAACTTTTGAATTCATTGGCCAATTTCTGTTTAAGTTGAAGGAGGGTTAGAAATAGCACAGATAATTATGTTTGTGGAAACTGGCAGCTAGACAGAGAAAAAATACTCAGTTCATTATCCCTCTAGGGAACAGGTAATCTCTTTGACAGCAGCCAGATACCTAAAGGGCATACACATATCAGCCTGCCAGTCAAACTGTTCCTAGCTCCTGACTGCCCACAGCACAGAACAGCTCCAGCCCAGTGGGCATGGAAATAGGCATAGGAGCTGAGGTCACGCTGCATGGAGTGCTGAGAGGACTCATGCCTATGAGAAACTAAGCTCTGCTAGTTCTGCTCCTCAAAAACCTGATGTGTTAATGTGTTCTTATGTTCAGATGTACTCCAGATGCCAAATGCTGAAGTGCCTTGGCTTTATTGTGGCCCTTCAAAAAGGAAACCACAATGCTTTCAAAGGAACGACGCTTCTGTCAGTTTGCTTCCGACCTCCTTTGCACTAACACAGACTGGAAAACTCAGAATGAACATCCTTC
The DNA here is from genome assembly GCA_027560015.1 of Chloroceryle amazona. Classification (NCBI taxonomy): domain Eukaryota; kingdom Metazoa; phylum Chordata; class Aves; order Coraciiformes; family Cerylidae; genus Chloroceryle; species Chloroceryle amazona. The sequence continues at coordinate 51,755 of JANHFX010004882.1, read as the reverse complement.
ACTGGTTAATATTACTGTGTCTAAACATTTCTTAAAACTAACTCCCCTTGAGAGTGCCAAAGGACACAGAAAAAATCCCCGAAGTTTCTGATAGTTTTATTCTGCTGTATAATGCTTTTGACAGTAAGCCAAATTCAGTAACCCTTAATTTCTCTGAGGTCGATAATGAAATTAGCTCAGTGTGATGAAAGAAGAAATACCTATCGGGAAGTGTTTGCACAGCCTGTTGAAATCTGTTTGATTTATAGAAAGAAACATAACTTAAAAAGATGTGTTCTTGGGGGAGGAACACATCTTTGGAATTCAGCTGCAATTGGTTGAATATATGGTAATGTTATTTCCACCCATGCAGTTAATCTAGATTTCTTCAGTATTAATGGGTAATATTTCATTCTTAATGGTTAACTTTCACCAAATATCTACCTGAAGTCATTATTTTTATCAGCTGGAGTAAGGAAAGATTTAATCCTCCATCATAAGTGTGGTGGGGCTCTTTACACAGCAGGAGACATCATTTTCTTCCAAGTGAACATCAACACCCAGCGATAGACAGGTGAGCTTGTGATAGAAGAAAATCCTTGTCTCAAATTTTGGAGGTGATATCTGGGGACGGTCTTAACCTGGAAGAAATTTACTTTGGGAGATGACATGACACAACAGCAAATCAGGAAGCTCCACACCCTACCCATGCCACTAAAGATTTTGTCCTCTTCCAGGGGCAGATGAAGCTACCCCTATCATTAGCTCAGTAACTGCAATCATCTTTAGTGGTAGCCTTATGGCACTTTGGAAATGCAGCCTTTAAGCCTCAGAGGAATTGCAATGGACTGCAAGAGGAAGAGCTTTCATCTCAGTGTCAGACATCAGGAAAGGCTCTCCAAAATGAACTTTTACGAAGGCTGCAAATCACTGGGATTGGCAAGTTAATTTTACTGGTAGAAGAATGCTCTAATTGTGAAAGAGAATGTTACAGTGGGAAAATAACACAGTATCTGAAGAGCTAGACAACTTTCTGAACGTGTTAGTGAGAAAAATATCTTATGAGCTCTCACCTTATTGATAGAAGTCAAAAGGCACAGAATTTTTTCCTTCTGTGAAACTCTTCTCAAAGTGCCATTTGTCAATCAAGAGGTCACATTCTCTAAATATTTACATTTTTCATAGACTCAGTTAGAGCCTCACAGTCATAATCCAATGTTAGCAACTACAGTTTTGAATAACCATTAACCAGAAAGGGTAACCCAAGCTATACACTTCTTGGATATATGAGTTGACTACTATGTTATACATAAAATTGGCTATCTTGGCTGGTCTTTCCTAAAAAAAAAAAGCCTCTATAGTCATATAATAGGTCACTGAAGCCAGCACAGAAACAGAGGCCACTTTGCCTAGTTTTTGAATTGTAGTAGAAGAGAGGGGTACAGAGCTGCTGAAGCCAGAATCACTCTGGCTATGGAGGCAGCACAACAAACAGGTCCAACAGGGACCTCCAAACCAGCTCAGATGCTAGTCTGAGGTGGTTGATCAGTGGAAGTTCTTTTAAATCTTTGGATGGAGAATCCACGTAAATCCTGTTTGAGGTGAAAAAGTCTTTTTTGTGCTTCTGGTCCTTTGATGCACAAAGGATTTAAAGAGCAGCTGTGTATTTATTTTACAATGCATTCAGCGTGTATACTTTTGAATGATAAGATGGTTTATCTGTAGTTTGCTTAATCTTTTCCTGTCATTCATGGAGATTAAGCACCATTTTCATTGTAAACATTCCCTCTGCTCCCCTCATGATTCCCTAAGGATACACCAGTTCAGATATCCCTTAAAATAATGAATAGGCAAGGACTAATAAATATTTCACACATAAAAGGAATCTTGTAGCAAAAGGCTCTGATGGCCCTCTTCATTCTGGGGGATATTTCCGTTTGATTTTTACTTCTTGAATCCTTTCTTAAAACGCAGAGCCAAGCATGGATTTCCAGTGAAAGTGGTAAGCATGCCCAGACATAGACAAAATAAAATGACAGAAAATAAACTGCCAGGAAGCTCTTATTTTGCATGCAGATTGCCACCCTTCCCACTTCCTATAATGCATTCTAGAAAAGAGGCTGCCCTCTATCCCAGCCCAGTGAAGTTTACTATACATTTTTCTCATTATCATCTAAAGCATAGTGCACCTTCAAGGCTAAAGAGTAAGGGGAAAGTGAAAACATAATTTATAGTGAAATTTCTGAATTTATCAACTCTGAGTAAAAGTAAAGAAAGAAAAATCCCAGAAGACTCATATAATATTCCCTCAGCTGGATTTTCATTAAGAGTTGCAGTCCACTGCATTTGTAGTCATCAGAAAGGGATTAATTAGTAAGGCATAATGTAATTTGAAGCATCTCAAGGCTCTAAAGTGGAACTAGACTTATAGAAAATATCAGGCTCTTCACAGATAATCCATCACATAGCACAACTGTACCTGCCAAATTTATGGGCCAGTTACATCCATTAGGGCTCAATTCTTTTGATGGTGGAACAAGCTGAAATCTTGCCTTTCATTTTAATGGTCCTGATACAATCCTTATGCTCAGTCCAAGCAGAAATTATGCACAAAGTTTTGCTATTTTCTCTCACATTTTGAAGTTATTACTTCATTTTGTCTACTGCCCAAGTACTCCCTGTCTGAGAAAAGAACATTAGAGGATGTGTCAGAACATCTAATTCCTTTTTACAAGTTTCTTTCAGTATCCTTACTTGGGGGAAATAAGTCCACAGGTACTCAAAATTTTATGCATAGTTTCTTGTTTTAAAATAAATGTAAAAGGTTAAGAAAACACTGAAGTAGTGCTTTTTTCTTTGAAAGGTCTGATTCATGGGCTGGAAAAACTTATGGTGATTTCTGTCACCTGTTTCTCAGAATCTGCTGCTTTTGCTGTAGGACACCTCATTGCCTCCTGTGACAGCTTTTGAATCCTTGCAGTTTACAATCCAGCAAACTAAAATATCTCAGAATGAGTGCCTGTTTTGTGAAAAGATTACAAACTGCAGTGGTTTGGTAAGAGCAAGGCTCTTTGGGAAAGAAGACTGAACAGATTGGTACCTGGACACCTAAAGCCATCATGTCTCACAAGGTATGCATCCTGTTACTAAGGTCTTTCACAACACGGACTTAGCCAGAGACCTTCCAGCCATGTGATAGTCACATTCAGATGAACATCTCTAAAGGAAGTGGTTTTGGAGCTTTCCCTTCCACTTTCTTAGACGTTGCTGATACCAGGTCATGCTCACCATTTGCTAATGTCGTGGTTTAGGGTCAGGGCAGCCCCTAAGACCCAACAGACGCTCTCTATTAACCCCCCTCCCTCCCCAAAGGGG
>JANHFX010004882.1:18469-48301 GCA_027560015.1 Chloroceryle amazona | reverse complement strand
GGTGTTAATTAGAATTACTGAACTGAAAAGTAAAATCACTGAACAGAATTAGTCCTGTTTTCACCCAAACCAGGACAGCTAACAAAAAATACTCCAAGTTGCTGCCACCATAGGCACAAGACCTCTGCATTCACTCAGATATGTGCTGTTGATGCTGTGACTTGGCGCCTCATCTTCCTTGTTTGTAATAAGTGCCACTGTGCTCCCTGACATGGAAAGGGAACGACACATGAGTATAAGCTTATGTCTTCTGACAGCTAAACAGATTTTTGACCACATAGCTGTAGTGAAATCTGCTAGATGGTCAGCTTTCAAAATCTTGTGCTTGAATTGTTCACCATGATATACATATACTGACATCAACAGAACAACACTGGTTATGGGCTTGTGTTTTACTAGTAGTATCCATCTCAACTGGACACAGCAGCTTTCACCAGCATTACCCACAAACAGCAGCAGGCTCAGGACCTGGTGTTACGGCTTCACAAATGGAGTAAGCAGAGAATGCTTCTAAGAAAGATGGTCCCAGGCTCTTCCCTAGCCTCAGCCATGCATCCCTCTGGATTTGTTAGAGACAGCATTAGTGCAACAGCCCTAGAGGAAACACAGCTCCCTCCAACCCTGGTTTTAGGGCTAATCTGACCATCACTGGTCCTGCTGATGGCTCAGGCATGGCTTCTTAAAATGAAGCTGAATATTTCACCTATTCCAGCATGATCCAGGCGGCACTGAACGGGATGAATACCACCCTATACCCCCAGGCATAAATTATCATTGCTTTGCTTTACATCCATAATCGTACATTTACAGCGAGTTGGTCCATCAAGCTCATCTGGCAGAAAACAAACACACTTCCAGGAAACAATTTTCCATCAGATCAGCTCATTTGACCAACACGACCCATAATCATGCAATTGCTAGAGGGTAGGCAATATATGATAAAAACTGAGAAGCAGAGATCACCCCTTTGTTGACAGTGAGCAGTTAGGTCAGATTTGGTAAATCACATAATTGCACTGTAATGCTTCTGTCTCAACTGAGTCTAGTGGTTTGTGTTCCCTGTAAAGCTTCCTGTTTTCCAAAAAACTATCTCCAGAACTGGCATAAGTAGCACTGTCACTTGCCTTTGCAAACTGAATCACATTCTCGATTCCCTCTTTGTAGTCTCCCATCATGAGGGCAGATTGTCTGGAGGACTGCTCTGCAAACAGCTTTCACTAGCCTTGACTTCACACAAGTTTTGCTTTTCTTCCTTCCTTTTGCAAGCTATTCATCAAAACAAGTTCACACACCACTAAAAAGCAAAGTCCTCATCTGATACAACCCCATTTCAAGACTGTGTCAAATTTTGACTCTTTCAAGCACCTCGTTCGTTACAGTGACCATTTAGCATGCTGGCAGGTTTTGAAATGAAGAGGAAACCCTTTCAGCAAGCTCTCAGCAAGGTGTGCAGGGAAGGCAAGAGCACATGAGTAAAGAGACAGCTCTGGGGCTTCTGGCCTGCTTGATGGAAATTAAATAACATCAGCAAATTTGTAAGAGCTGACTGAGGCCTTTTTCAAAGAAGCACAACAGCTGCAGGGCTGACTTTGAGGCTGTCATCCTGTGCTGTGCGGTGCACTTTGACCACGCTCTCACAAATACCATCTTCCGATTACAGGGAGGCTCAGTGACTTTGCTGGGGAAAAAACTGGGCAAAACGATACACCAGCATTGCAGTACACCCAGGCTTTCCACATGTAATGGTTAGCAACGAGCAGATCCACTGTAAGAGTAATAACAGTGAGGATGTTCATAACAACTAATAAAAGCAGCAGTACTGCATTGCAAGAAAAAAAGACGGGAGATGTCATAAAGTTTAATAGGGTTCATTGACAAAATCCTTTGCTTTTCAATATGCAACTTAATTCCCTTTAGGGAAGAAAAGTTTGGATATCACCTCTAACAAGAGCTGTGCTCTGATCACATGCAGGTCCAGTTAACAATGCTTTGTTTCAGCTTAGTCTTGCAAGGTCCTGCCCTTGATACTCCTGAAGCAGTTTGAGCATGTGTGCTCAATTTTAAGCATATATATGCCTCCCGTGCCTTTATACGAATGAGGAGAGTGTTTTGAGGCTGACATGTACTATGTTGACATACCTTATGGGACTTCAGCTGGTATACTCAGCTGCAGCACCTTGTGAGTTTGAGTGTTATGGGATTAAAAGTTGCGACTCAACATGTTGTCCTAATACGGTCTCGTTATACTCAGGGAGTTGGCACTAGGCTATGTATCATTTTGGACAAAAATGACTTTTAACTGAGAGCAGGAATATGTCTCGAGGAGTGATTAATTTTGCTGTGTGCTGCAGCTTCCATTATAGCGTTTTACTTCAAGTGCTGTTTCTTGCCTCAGGGAATATTTTCCCACTCTCCAGTTGTTTATAATAATGAAAAGGCTGGTCTTGATTTGGAAAAAGCAATGTGTGCAGATAAGATAAAATTGCCACTGAGGAACTAAGAGCAGTCCTTTCTTTGCATTACCACTTGCTGAAGGGCTGCACTCCCATATCCAGCCTCCCTCTATCTCAGGAGCAAGCAGCAGAGCCCAGCTCTGTAGATGCTGCTCAGTCAGTTTCCCAGACATCAGAAAATGAACGTTTTGACAACTTAGCCAAAATAACTAAATAGCTCAAGTTAACAGGATAGCAGCTGTGAGGACTTATTTCTCACATGGGGCTTACCCACAACTGTTGTTGCACATTGAGGTGGAATGATGGGACCCCAAGCTTTCCCTTAATTTTATGTAGTTATTAAAAGAAATAGCTTTTGCAGAAGGGGATAGGCTGACACTCTTGAATTTTGGAGTCTGAAGTCTTCTAATAGCTAATGGAGAGAAGACAAGAGCAGCCTTTCTCTATTGCAACATCAGCATCACAGTCATCAGTGACCACATCTGGAAAGGGAAGATTAAGTCAATCCTAAAACTAAAGGTCTTAGCAAGACATTTTTTTATTTGATGTTGGATTAGGTATCTTTTGAAAAGGGGACAAACAGGAAACGGGGATCTCTCCTGCATGCAGCCATGACCCTTCTGGGTTGATCCACCCCGCTGTACCAAGCAGGAGCAGAGTAGTCCCTGTTCCCCACCTCCCTGTGTCACTGTGATGAATGATGAGTTCCCAGGGCTGTTACTCAAAAGGGAGAAGCCAGGAAAATCCTGCAACCCTGTGAATCATGAAGACAAGACAGGCATGCAAAGCCTTTTGCTAAAGAGTTGGGAAAGTTCCTGCTACCTAGACCAACACAGGATGTCACATCTCCCCATCTCAGACAAAATGGGCCAACATGGTCTCTTGCTACACTAGCCATCGTAGCAGGATTTGTGGTCATCTATGCTGTTGTAATGGGAAGCGGATCCATGAATGCATGGCATAACCATGTGTGACCATCACTCCCACACAGCATGGCTGGAGGATGATTCACAGAAGCAATGAGTTTTGTCCAGGAGCAGAAAGTTAAGTTGCTGGAAAATTGTGTAAGCATTTAGCCTACAGCCCTGGAATTAGGAGCCACAGGTGGCAGTTAGGGAGGACATAGCATCTTGAGGTTGTGTGAGGGATGAAGTAGGATGCAAAATGCTCCAGACTACCTCCCAGTGCAGGTCTGCATGCACTGCCACAGGAGAAGGATTCTACTTGGATTCCAGAGGCATCCTTGTTTCCAGGTTGGTCACACCTAGCCTGGGTATTTTTTTCTACCAGCTCCAGAAGAATAAAGTCCTATTTCATGCTGTGAAAATATAGCTGCTGTGTGGTGTGAACCTACACCAAGAGAACCAAATACTCTGGAAAATGCAATTACAAGTAGAGGACATGGTGTGCTCTTTCCTTTAACTTGGTGTGAGTATGAAGTTTTGTCTCAACTATCAAAAAAACTATTCTGCCTGGCCCCAATGAGGATGATCTTTGTCTCATTCTGACTGGGGAAGGAGGTGGGGCACAGTGTTTTAGAATTGATGGTAAAGGTGAAGAGGCATCAAGGGTCAGGGAGCGCAGCCCACCTAGAGCCGTTGTGGTTTTGGTGCTGAGCAGAAAAGTGGGTCAGACAGCACTAGGGCAGGGGATGGCCAGGTAAGGGTGTCATGGGCATGGGGCTAGGTTAGGAGCAAGACTAGTTCTGTGGCATCATTTTCAGGACAAAAAAGGGACATACATATTTTCACGGTTATATAATCCTAAACTAACTTTACTGCTTTTTCTCTTATCCGTGCTCAAATTAACTTTGGCTTGACTTCTGGGGAACTAATCTCATCCTTAAAGTTAAGTACAGGTATAAGGGTTTTTTTGGAGCAGAGACAGAGCACTAAGCCCCTGGCAGGATCAACCATACACTACAAAGAATCTGCATAAAGTAAATACGGGTTTTATTTACACAAGAATTTCTACAAGAAACCTGATTCTAAGAGTTATATTCATCCTGCCAAGAGAGCAGAAATTTCTCATGCAACCTACAGCAAATAATTTCAAATCTCTAATATTAATTTCAAGCTATTTGCAAATGGTCTGCAGACAAGAGTTACCTGCAGAAATCACTGAACTATAGTTTTCTGACAAACAAATCTGTTTACCATAAATTTCCCTGGGAAATAATGGGCCAAGTTCAGCAAATCTTTCAAATTAATTTATGTAGCTTTGTTTCTGAATAAAAGCTTCTTGCTGTCATGATGTGAATGTCAAAGCAGTTCCCAGAGTAAGTGCACGCATGTGCACGCAAGACTGGATATAACCAGAAGCATGGGCTGAGCCAGAAGGGGATCCTCAGAATCTGAGGAAAGATCATCATCAAAATCATCAAGAACTGAGAAAAGTCAAGATGAGAAGGCAAGACTCAGAGGGAATAAATAAATCTGAGATTTCTTATTTTAACTGCCCTATCCTTTGTGAGACCAGACGAGTATTTTACTCACTCAGTCTTGACTAAACTAACTGTAGCTATTCTAATTAGGCTCTTACTCTAACATATATTCTATCAAAGTCCTCCCCAGCAGTGCATGAACACAGACTTGCCCAAATTCAACTCATGTGGCTCCTGAGAAACACCACCCTCACCATGGCCTAGAGGTCTTTCTTTTCTTCTCTCGCTAGCTGGCTTCCCACTGAGCAGCCTTCATGGCCTTGAGACTTGCTATACTCACAAAAGACAGGACGCTGCTGTCTCCATCCCATGTTAACAGCCCATATCTGCTCCCACCTGGAGAAAGAGAGGCCTTCAAGAGTCAGCATGGGCCCATTAGCCACTTAGCAAGACGATATTCTCCAGGCATAGTCTTTGTAATCTTGCATTCATTTTGCTAACTGAAAGCAACTGTTGCTTTCACCCTTGTGGTGAGGGTCACTGCTGGTAAGATGACCAGAACTGGGTCCCTGAAGCTTGGGATTGCCTGATGGGACAACATGAGGAGGTGAACCGATGGCCAAGGAACGGCCTGGGTGAACCAGAAAAATAGTGTCTTGAGTAGTCCACAAGACCGGTGCAGAAGGTAACAGTTGTTTTTCCCAGCCATAATTTGAAATGCAGCTGTAATACAGCTGCACAGGAGGCTTGGACCATATGGGGCTATATTTTATTACCAAATAACCTTGCTGCACTTTACCAGCAGTTACTGTCTGTTGTTGGCTATGCAGACACTTTTCCCTTCCAAGAAGGCAGGAAATTTTAATAAATAGGGTCTAATTTCACCACCTTTCTCAGCAGCCATCCTTAATTTCAGTGCATGCTCACTGGAGGCAGCCTTGCTCACTGTCTGGCTATTGAGTGCCTGTTTAGTCATCACTTTACTGATACTTACAGGAAAGCTATTGTTCCTGCGCTTCCTTGTCGATAACAGAAGTTCCTGAATTTCTACTTGTTGTAAATTAAAGAAAACACCTCGGAGGAAAGTGTTTGGTTCTGATTTGTAACTGTTGATGCTTTCTGACCGTAAACTGTATGTATTGGTTGGACTTTTTAACACACAGTCTCTGGAAGCAGCAAGAGGAATTTAAGCAAACCTCTTTGGGCAAGATTATGGTGCACCTTGCCAGAAGAAAAATGCCAAAACAAAAGCAACCAGCAGACCCATGTGACTGCCTGAAGGACCCTTGTTTTTAATGGTACTCAGCCCTGAATCAGTGTTTGGAAGAAGATAGCAAGGTGCTTCTCAAGGCGTGTTTTCAATTTAACCAACATATTTATTAGTTAGTTCACAGGAAAGGAACATCAGGAAAAAATGGATCACACTAATTAATCAAATTAATAAGCACAATAGTTGACTGGTTCAACATAATATGAGGTACAAATCATTCAGTCATTTGCCAATACCCTTCTGGTATATTTGACTGGTTTATAATGTTATTATTGGTGTTCAGCAAGGAAGGGAAAGAGGCTACATCTTCTGGAAATGGGTTAGGAAGGAGAGAAACAAAGTACAGATAGAAAACTGGGGAGGCATCACTCCAAAACTCAAAAAAATAAGTAGGTTAGATGGGAATCTGGAAAAGCTGAGTAACAATTATACACTTTTAATAAGGCAGAGTCCCACATGATACTGTATTTTGTTAAGATTTTTTTCTGCAGGCTGTCTCCTTAATGCACAGTAGCCTTCTTTATCTGGCTGACATTGTAGACATGGAATTTAACTAGTTACACATAGTCAGATAACAAGAGTTTTCCATGTACATGCTGCTCTCTAATAGACATGCCCTTTGCTGAGATAATGAGTGATTTGGATAAAAGACGGGCATACTGTATCAACTTTGAAGATGCAATCTTAATTAGAAAATTCTGCAAACTGAAACTAAATTACTCTTCTAATAATTGCACATCTCCAGGAACACTTCAATAGATAGTGCAACAGTAACAGCTGAAAGATTTTAAACTCTTTGAGAAGTAGGATCCACTTGACATCTACATAAAGTTACAGACTTGTATCATTCATGCCAAGCAAAAAGGGGCAATAATATTGTAAAACATTTTGGTGTTGCTTTGAGTATTTTTATTGGTAAAGGTTGGGAGTTCCCCACAGAAGTAGTGAAGTTGCTATTGCCCAGGTTCATTTTATTAAGGCTTTTAGAGACCCTAATCATGGTTCTGGCTGTATTTTCTTCTCAGGCACAGTTGCATCTGTGCAGCCCTGTGCACACAGAGATTAACAGCACAGCACAGGCATGGTAAGTCTGGTACATACAGTGTGATTTATCTGTAGGTGTGTAATAGCTGTTTCTCTTTCCAGCTGCCAGCCTGAAGCCCAAAGCATCCAGAAGAGTGGCCAGTTACTGCAAAAATACAGGAAAAGACATATCCTATATGCTTGTCATATGGTGCATGGAATTTGACCACACAGTACAGGAAATCCTATGCAATAGAAGCAGCCCAGCAACCCTGGAACTAGCTAAGCGGGCGTTGTGTGGGGGGGGGGGGGGGGGGGGGAGGAGTGGCTGAGCCTGGGTTGCCAACCCGTGAGCTCATTCTTTGGGGTGGCACTGTCCCTGCCTCCCTGGGATCCAGCTGTACCAGTGCCCAAGCATCCTTCTCCTGAAGCCATCAGCTCACTCTGCCACTCTCATTGACTCAAAAGAAGCTACTCGTATGCTTAAAATTAGCCCTGGAGCTGGGCCAGACTTCTCAGCACATTATGGGACAGAGCTGTTGACAGACGATCTTAACTCTCTCGCTTGTGAGAAGTTTGTGCACACACTCAGCCAAGCTGCAGGACCAAGGTCTTGGCCTCATGTCTTGCTGAAGGGCCCATGGTGCTTTTCATGAGAATTAAGATGTCAGGCTCATCAGTCACATCAGATCACTTGTCAATTCCAGTGAATCCCTCCTGCTCTATCCTCCCTGGGTACTTATAAACAGCTACAGTGAATCAATCTGCCTCAATCCAGCCACAAGCAGCCAGACTTTAAAACAGTCTGTCTTTAATTTTCTTTTAATACTGAAAATAGGCCACATGATTAATATTTCTGGCTGTTATTTGAGTTTGCATGTTCTGCATCTGTAGTGTACAGAATCCCATTGGAGATTACAGCAGAGGCATTTGCAAAAAGTGAGGTGCTTAGATGGTAGGGTTGTTCCATCAAGCCAGGAATTGAATAGAAAAGTTAAACAGGGATAATATTTCATTGGGTTGGTTGGCAAATTTTTCTACTGCTATTAATTTAGGCAAAAGAATTTTTAGAGATGAGGAGGAAAGATGAGAGGAGAGGCATTTTCTGGACTTTGTAATAGAGGTCTATTTTGTCTCATGGTGTTATGCTGCGTCCATAGAATTACACTCTGGTTAAGAAAGAAGACCAAAGGAAGGAAGACAAAATACTTGGACCCCAACAGAACAGCAGCCTTTTGCCTTGCTACACTTTCAAATTCACTGATGATACAAGGAGGTGCCTGGGCAGAAGTGCCACACCAGGCAGCCTCAGGCTGCAGAAAAAAAATAAGGCTGTCTGAATTAGCAGTATGGAGCATGCTTCATTTCCTGGGCATTTTCTTATCTGTATCTTACTCAAGTTTTTGATCTATGGATGAGTGGGTCAGGAAGTGGCCTGAAGACACCCTTTTTGCCTCATGCGTGGAAATTTTCTAATTATAGGGCTGCGTTAACAGGCTCCCACTCCTGTCATGACACTTGGTGTTGTTTATGTTGTTTAAACAAGAGAAGGAAAGAACCCACCTCCCAAAACCAGTGAAATAATGAGGAACAAAATGTACTCTTTTATCTTTTTGTCAAGTGAGGCAAGTCTATTATCTCCCCCAGCCTGCGGCTGGGATCACCGTCTCCCCCAGATCAGCTTTTTACAGGCTGATTAGTGCATAGCTTCCTGCAGTAAACTACCAGCAGGGACCAGAACACAGGAAGGGAAAGAGAAATTCAGGGACAAGATTTAAGCTCTGGCCTTAGTTTTTGTTGCTGATGCTGTATGTCAATACATATTTAACTGATAATCCATGCGTAGTCCGTGTATGTGCACTCACAAGCATGCATGCAAACACAAAATAGCCACCTGCATGGGCCCTAGGAGTCACTGCTGTCTTTGCACATAGAACGATGCTAAATTAAGGAGGATTGAACCAGCTGGCTTTGAGAAAAGACTCCCTTGTAGCAGGCTGGGTGGTAAAAATGCCATACAAGTTTGTGGGGCAGTGACGGAGCTGTGTAGAGGCATGGACTTCAGGTTTGAAAAGACCTAAGGTCAATGAAGTCGTAAAGAGCTTCTGGAGCACTAAAAAAATACTTAGATTTTAGTATTTTGCATTCTTGTAAAATAATTATATTGCCTTGAATTTGTAAAAGATTTCCTTGAATAATTTTGTTATTATTCAAATAGAAATGCCTGTTAAAAAGTGGTTAACTCTAAAGATACAATGAGATAAATATATTTGTGGCAACAGGAAGAATCAACTGCTCGTTAACTGTCTAATTTGTATGGCAGAACAGTGATATGACAGGAAATTTCTTACACCTCCAAATGGCTAATGTTCTATTACACCTGCTAATGGAGCCTTGGGAAGGTACACACAGTTTTAATTCCTTTAAAATGAAAGCATTACCTGTGGTTTGGGGCGATAAAATACATGCCTAGCTGCTGAGTAAGATAATACCTCTGTTCACGTAAGTGTCAGGTGGAAGTGGATGAGGGACTGCTCAGTAAAGATACAAGCTGCTAGAATTATAATATTCAGGGTTTTCTAACTCTGTCACTATAGCCAGATGCATGGCTGTATTGTGTAAAGCAGGACAGAGCTTAAAAGTTATCAGGATCTTTTGACTTTAACCACTATGAATCTTTAAAAGACTTGAAAATAATATTCAGTGTGGACTCTATGGAGTCCACAAGCACCCTAACAGAAGGACTGTAACAATTAAATATGAACAAGAAAGTGTCATTATTACCTAAAAAAGCTTTCTGAAGATGTTTTACAAATGGAAAGAAGTGACTTGAGGTCTAACTGCGGGCAGCTTGTAGAAAATGTCTCTCTGTATGAGCACACTCAAATCAGTTCTGGTTTTGCTGATGTAGCTTCTGTGAAAGCTTAGCAGGGCTTTTTTCTTCACTGAAACCAGACAGATAATCAGCTTTTAGATTCTGGATGTGATTTTTTTAGGTGTGTTGATCTTGATTTGGAGATATACTTCAAATGAACCTTTGTAATAAAAGTTGAAGAGCCCAGAAACCTGCTGCCTTTTATTATTATTACTGATTGCAACCCTCTGAGCACTATCATGCTCAATCCATGTCACAGCCCTCTCATCTAACCTCTGCTTCCTGAGCTTACCTATGAGGATGTTATGGGAGACAGTGTCAAAAGCCTTCCTAAAGTCAAGGTAGACAACATCCACTGCTCTCCTACCAGCTCTCTACCCAGCTAGTCATACTATTGTAGAAGGCTATCAGATTCATTAAGCTTGATTTGCCCTTGATTAATCCATGCTGACTACTCCTTGTAACTTTCTGTTTCTCCATGTACTTAAAAGATGACCTCCATGTTTTAATTCACATATTCTTAGCACAAAGCCTCTGTTGGTTTACAGACTTGCCTCAGCTTGAAGCATTTAAGCCATAGCATGGCATTGGGTGAGAGAAGACAGAATTAGATGGCTTTCTTCAGCTGGGTTAGTCATGGAACTAGCAAAATGAAGAGTCCATAGCATGTAAGTCAGTTTCTTTTGGGCACGTGAAAAAAGTGAGTGCTCATTGTGACAATCTGTAGTGGATGGTGAGCATTGCTTTCCAGGGCTGGGAATTCAAGCTTTTCATTTGCACCTGCATAGTGTAACACTTTTTCTACCAGGTAACTTTGCAGAGAGATATGACTCAAACATTTTGTTTCCCCGGAAGAGATAGAGACTTTTATCTTGGAAAGTGCAGATCTCACATGGCTTTGTTCTGACTTCTGCCCCGGAGAGCAGATGGTCCCAGAACTCAAGTGCTACAGCACAACATGGAATGAACTTGATTCAGGGATGGGTTTTGCTTCCTTATGTTCCTTAACCATTTTCCCCTGAGATGACATTTCCCCTTGAACAGGGAATTCTTTAAAACTACCTAACAAAATGTCTTGCACAGGGGAAACATTAATGTGCTCGAAGTCTGGCCAGCTACACTCTGCAGCTCATGAAATGAAGTCTTCATAACATTTTTTTTAGAGGAGCAATTTGCTGACATAGCTGTCTGGTTCAACACACACTGTAGAGCTCAAAAGAACCCCATATTTTTTGTTTCGTGGCCACTAGGTGTCAGAGCACAGTGATGTAAGGGTATCCACTGAGGACCATAGAGTTCATCACAGCAGCTGAGGCTGAGCCAGACTCTTCAGCCCAGCACAGGGACTAGAAACATTGAGCTTTAGATAGTTCTACAAGATTAATTAATATATATATATAAAAAAGAGGAGAGTTAAACAGAAGAAGTCTTATATTCCCTGGTATCTGCAACCCATCTTCTTCCTCCTCCATGTGCTGACTGCTACCTCATGAGGCTCAATGGAGAGGGTATTTGCTGGCCAGCATTTTGCAACTTGCTGCCTATGGTGGAAAACATACACCCCAACATATAGTTTGATGTTAAATCCACCTTCAGATACGCCTATTTTTTTCTATCCAGGTGCTTACATTGGCAACCATCAAGATTGCTGCTAAGAGGTGTTGGCTGCTTAACAATACAATTCGGTTTGGATTAGAAACTGTAATGTTTTCTCAAGAAAATGCTCCAATCTCCATTGGGATTTCTGCTCTTTTGCATTTTATGTAAACTGCACTTATGCTTGGTTCTAATGATGGGAAGTTTGCAAGATCCGTGTCTTTTGAAACAAGATTAATTTAAGTCCAGCAGGAAGACCTTAACTAAGGAAGACTCTATATTTAGAATATTTTTCCTTTTCTGTACAGCTGAGTGCATTTCCAGATCCCTTGAGTGTCTGCCATGCTCTGGACATCTACAAAACATACCCCACCTTGGAAGTCATTCTGAAGGCAGAAGGAAGACAAGAAAAGAATACTTAGCTCCAGTGATCACAAAACTTAGGAAGAAGTATCTTCATTCCTCTGAACACAAATACACCTTGTTTGACAGCACAGTTACTGATCTACTTTCAATATTTTGTTGAGAGCATTAGAAATAGCTCATAGTAGCAAAAAAAACATTGAATAATTTAAATTAGAAGGGACCTCTGGAGGTCATCTAGTCCCATGCTCAAACTGGGGCCGGCTCTTAAGTTAGATTTAACATAAAAATTAGATCAGACTGCTCAAGACCTTGTCTAGTCAAGTTTTTAACATCTCTGAAGATAGAGATTACACAGCCTTTCTGGCCAATTTGTTCAAGTCCCTGGTTAGCCATGTGCAAAAATTTGAAAAAATGCCTCAACTAAGAAGGACTGATTTAAATATAAAAAATAAATTATATATAAAAAAAAAGCAAATGTTTGGTTCTACATGAAAAATAAGAGGTTTTTACATCCTCAAGAATGTATCCATGCCAAAGGCCTCAAATGAGAAATTTAGCATTGTCCGCAGCACGGAGTTGCGACTTTTGTAATTAAAAAAAAATAATTTCATACATCACATACTTATGTTTCAGGTCTTGACTGATCTTCATTTTTGATCCATTTAAAAAGTTGTAGAGAATGACATTTACAGTCTCCAGTCCAGCAGTAACATTGTAAAGACCAAAAGCCCATAATAAATCTTCCTCTCCTCTTTAACAGAGAAGAGCTTTAGGATGTGATATTCCACAAAAACAAACCAGTCCAATTTTGGCTTAACTGAAATTAGTCTGATTTAAAATTCTGATTTATATTCTAGTCTTTGTGTTTATAGTTTTCCAGATAGAATTTTCTTGTATTTATTGCACATTATTTCTCAGTGCTCTGATGAATAATAAAAACTATACTTGCCTGTGCAACAGTAAGACACAGCAGAATTAAGTGTAGTCTTTAGACATAGATATTTCAGACTACCATGAGCCCTTCAAAATCGGTCAAGCATAGAGTAAGATGGGCAAAGAGCATCAAAGATATAAACATGAAATTTGGAGGTAAAAATATAATCACACACTGATCTTTAGGTAGGTCATAAGTAGTCTCATTTGGAAACTCAAATAATCTAGTGGAGATGATGTATGTTTTGTAGGATTCTAAGATTCTATGGAAAAAATGAGGTCATACCCACTTCAAGATGACCTCACAAGAGGTTAAATGTCATCTGTCACATGATCTTGTAATTTAACCAGTGCTCTATCACCATTTTTGAGCTATTTTTACTTGCAAAATCCTAGCCCTCTGGTTTTCATATACCACGCCACAAGTTTGACCTTCAGACTGCTTACAATTTTTGGAGTAGAATAGAATTAGCACTTTCCTTAGCAAGATGTGGAACATGGTGCAGCTGAACTGGATCACAGAATCCTATCTTCATTGTTAGGGACAAAATAAGCTGTCATTACTAGCTGCAAAGAAAATAAACTCTTCTGTAAGCAGAGCAGATCCCCAGTCTACCAATTCACAAATATAAAAATAATGCTTTAGGAAAGAAAAGTGCCACAAAAAGCAATTGAATTCTCATATTGCTGAGGAAAGAAAAAACGTTACAGAGCAGGTTGAAGACTGTTGCTGGACCAGTAGCACCATTCATACAAGGTCTGTTTTGATTTGTTTCTAAAGTTCAAGTATTTGGAAGCAAATGCCATATTGGCACACAGATGTACTCGGTTGTGTGGGACACTGGCAGCCACATGCAACTGCACATTGCCTACAGCTATCAGAAGTGAACAACCAGCTCCGTGTTTTGTGCTTGTCATGGTCTATGCTGCTGGATGGAGAAGTAGCTGATCTTTGCAGTTATGTCAGAAAGCACAAATGCTAATTAAATACAGACTTAATGGGCGTAGTTAATAAGACACTGAACGATGCCTGCAATTTGCACTAATAAACAAGAAGTTCAGACTGAGTAAGCAACGAAACTGTTTTAAAGGTGACAGTGTATGAAGGGTCCAAGCAGGGATTAAATCTTCCTTCAGCCAGGTACTGTACAAACAAATAACAGAAAGAGAATCCCTCGCCTGAGTTCACCACCTTGAGCAGCGCATTGCCAATAACAGTATCATTTACAGTTGAGACTTGGCCACATTTTCTGGTATTAGCTGAATTTTGTGAGAAATCTGGAAGCTGGCACTTAATGGAAAAGTACTGGCAAGCAGAATTCAAAGGAACAGCTTATAACTTAGAGAATTTAAGTAATTCAAAAAAATATTGGAGACAGGGGATTTATTTCAGAACAAAGATAGTACGATTATTTGTTTTGTTCTGTTAAAGTCTTAGATATTATTGTAGAAAGGTGTGGCAAGAGAAGGAAAAATCCAAAAGCCTTTTTCAGGAGACACTTGCCTGTGCAATGGATGATGGAGGAAGAAGCCCAGGAGCACCCAGCCCTGAAAGCAGGGTGGGGTGCTGGGGGGTGGGGGCTTGCTCCTTGCTCACTCCTTGCCCAGCCCAAGCTCACTGCTCACCTCGATGACTCCCCAGACACCACAGACCTGCCCCTTCTCTTCAGGTCATGCCCTCATGCTGACATGTCCCTCTGACAGAACTAGGGCTGCTTGTGGCTTCTCCCACAGAAAAGCCCCTGAAAGTATGGCCAGCACAACTCCACTTGTGTTGTAAGTGGTACCAGGTCTTGCATGAAAAGTGCCAGTGGTGGATTAAAACCAGAGAATGAAATTTCAAACAAGTGGCAATACATTTGCTCTATTTTCCTATCAGCCTTCTATTTGTGCCCAGACCGTATGCTACATCTTTTTTCTCTTTCTCATTTTAAAAAGGCAATTGGACAGTTCCCAAGGTCAATAATGCTGACCCTCAAATTAGCTTTTCCTTTGGACCTATGCAACTTACTTTGCTTGGGTCTCCAGCACTGTCACCACAGACTGCTAGGGCTGTCCTAGCCATTGAACACCCAGCTCCATGCTCCATATTCAGTATCAGATAGAGACAGTTTGTCTAAGAAGTTATTCAATCAAGTCATAAAGCAGATTCCAGTATAGGAGATTTAGTGTATTGGCATTTAAATTCAATCAAAAGAAGGTCATGAGAGATCTCTCTCTTAATCACATTAAAAAAATATACCCAATGCCCCATGAAACCAAGGCATTTGAGGTGCATCTGTATCATAAACAGTAGAATTTCTCATTCTTTTAATCCTATGTCAAATTCATTGTTCCAGCTGTCACTATTTAATATTTTTAGAAAATATTTTATGGAATACAAACGCACAAATACTGTCAGACAGAGCATTGCCCTCTAGCACCACAAAACCTTTTAGCTAACATAAAGCTGCAGAGGTCCATCAAGTAGAGGATCTGCCTTGTAGCTTAGACATTCAGGCTGTGTCTGCAGTGAGATGATGCGGCGACGATTATGTTACAGATGTACCACGTGAAAAACATAATGTGTCACAAGTAGTCTGGAGAGTGATTTTTACACTTATAAGCTTAATGATAAGAAAAGACCATTAGATGCATTCTAAAAATTCCTCCCTGCTCTTTGCAGGTCCCCACAGCGTGCCGTAGGCACGCGCCAAAGACACACTGCATCATGGAATCCCATCCTTCTTGGAAGGTGGAATCAATTAGCATGTAAGATGTGTACTTAGGGAGAAAAAGCCTTGCTGCAAACACTCAACAAGAGAGGTATCAGCAGGGCTGTTTGTTCACATGGAGCCTGTTAGTTACACAAACACAGGGAAAGAAGATAGTATTACAGGTGAAATCCTGCAGTTCTCCTAAAGAAAGTGAATTTGTTTCTCTTCCTGTTTTTCCTACTTACCCCTACTATTTGACCATTGTTAGACTGTGGTATGTACACTGGTTGAATTCCAATCTTCTCCCTCCCATTCGGCATTTTCTCTCTCTCAAGGATTTTAACTCAAAGAAATTGCAGAAAGAAATATTTTGAATTTTCTTGGGAGAAACACCCAAGGAAGATATCTTTGATGCAGATGAGGGCTGTTTTGAGAAACAGCTGGAGGAAAGAAACCCTGACAAATCATACCAAAACCAGCAATTTGGGAAAGAAAAGCAGGCTTCTTCAATTTGCATTTTTTCCAATAATCTTTGACCTTCCCATTTACATTTATCTTTTTGAGTTTAAGAAGGAAACAGGTGTTAAAAATGCTGGAAAAGTAAAGCCCCGAGAATGTTAATCTCGGGGCGGGGGGAAGACTTGCTTTACTCAGAAATAGCATAACCTGTATAGTGAAGACACATCTTCATGCAAAGATGAGGAATGAAATCCTCTTCTCTACCAGAGGATCTTGTGATGAACAAATAGGAATTCCTGCTGTCTGATTTGGTGACACCCTTAGGCAGTACTCAGTTCATGTCAGTAATGAGACATGAAGTCAGTGTTAAATTCCTTTTCTTATTTGGAAGGATGGAGCCCATGGACAAGGAGAGATAATCTTGTCCTTAATAGGAAACAGCATTTTTCCACTTCTACAGACTGCCATCTTACTTCCTAAAACTCAGAAGCTGACAGACAACACACTGGGTGCAATCTCTGCCCTGGCTTCCTGCTGTCAAGTGACACAGCTGCCGAGTGGAGGTGGTGTATGGCGGGAGCTGAAGCAGAGGTAGTTCAGTGAGGAAAGACTCTTCTGAGATGCTGGCAAAAAAAAATCACATTTTCAGTTCATGGCTACTTTTCAAAAGATTTCAGATTTTTCTGATTTGAAAAAAAAATGTGTAGATTTTTTCAGGACTAATACACACCTTAAACTTAATTCTTCAATTTAGGAGTGATAGTTCCAAACAAATCCCACCATTTTAATTGGAAATAATAATATTCTTAGTTCTTTGCCTTGAAAACAACTAAACCATTTTTTTTTAGAAGTAACCTGAAGTGGACAATCAGCATGAGCAGTATCAGTTCAAAGGGCTGACGTCTGCAACAAGAAATAGCAAGTAGCTTTAATAATAGCTAGTAGTATCAAGCAAATAAAACTGCTAAACCCTAACTTGTAAAAGTCTGTGAGTGAGTATGGTGGAGAATCCTGAAATGCTTCTCTCACCAAAGAAATGCACAGACTAGTAGTTTGCTTGCGTTTGTTTGTTTGCTTTTTTTTTCTGTAAAACTATACAAAGCCTGACATAATTTGAAAATTCCATAGGATTTTTTTCTCTGAGTTATCAGCATAAGTAACATTGACCTTAATATCATGACATTTAAGCTCCAGCCTTTCAGGCAGCAAGGGGGAAGAGCAGAGTGTCTCGAACAGAAAACAAGAATTGAAAAAATCAATGCAAATGATGAACACATTGACGAATACATTAAACAGGGAATTTGTAACACAAGGTCTTGTTATCCTTTCATCTCTGTAACACATAGGTATGCTGAGACCTGGGCAAAATCAAACTGAAGGTGGGGGGCATAAGATCCACTCCTTCATGCAGGGCAAATGCACAAAATATTTAGGGGTTAGAAACCTTCTCTTAAAATTAATTACCTGCAAGGACTGCAGTTGAGCTGTATGGTTCTGGGGTCTGACTGAGATCTGAAAACGGAGCAGGAAAATGCTGAGATTTTTTTGTTCTGTTTTGCTTTGTTTGGGGTAGTGAGGGCGGGCTGCTTATGTCTAAATGGATGTCTACAAAAAATGATAGAAAGGGGGGATGGACCAAAACCACCACAACACAGACCAACGGTTCAGATCAGAAGAGGTATCGCTAATTGCACATACTATTTTTCCTCTGCCAATCTGAAAACTCTTGCTCCACAGGGTATGAACTCTGAAGAAGGAATTACCTGCAAGCAACTAAAGTTCAAGTCTCTGTAGTAACTCAAATTGCAGCTAATTACTCCACTATGAACATATTTGTTCTTACTATGGATCAGAGTTTTTGTAAAGTTTGAAGGGAAAATGTCCACTTCCTTCCAGAGCTGTGAAGCTGTATTATCCACTTGATGAAAATATCAAAATATGAGCCGTGTTCTTCATATGACAATGCAGAAGGGGAAAAAAAGGAAATGAAAAAAATAATATCAACCCAGCACCATCATTTCAGAACATTTTGGCATATTTTATTGTTTCCTCTTAACTGCCCCCTCCTTCTTATCTCACGTATGGGCCCATCTACAGTAATGTTTTAAATGAAAAGCTTTTTAGTGAGCCAACTACACCTTTCTCTAGGGAGTTCCCACTGAAATTCCTGATAACACCAAACAATGGAACTTTTTCAGAGTTACAAAGCGTAACAAAAATGACATAAATTATCATTTAGAAATTTCATCCCTTTGAATACATTTTTCCTTCATTATTCATAGCAGTTTTTTCTAGAAAAACAAACCATGATAGACCTTTCCATGGAGTAACTTAATTATGCCACAATATTAGTAGTAGAAGTGGAGTCTCTCAATTACTACCATTCTGTATTTCTATTTTAAAGTGTTTTTTATAAAACAAGCAGTTAGGGAGGTAAGTGACTCAGGAGCCAATGTTTTCCAAGTCTTTACAGCAACCAATTAAAACCATAGCAAAGAGGACACAGATTAAGTTGGTACAGGCTTGACTCAGCTGTCCATAAATTGTATTTAGTACCTCTGGAGATGCTCTGGGGTATCCCACTAGTCCTCTCCAGGAAGGGCTGAGTCTTTTGAAGACCATATCACTCCACCCATGAGGCTGATCCGAGTAACGTAGAGCATTTCAAATGGAACCTTATAGCGTGAGTACAGGAAACTCAGTAAAGCCTTTAGTGTCTACTTTAAGAGCATTATTTTATGTAGGCAAAGCCATGGAGAATGAATATGTTTTAACCTGGAGCCTGTTTAAGACCTGAAAGATGTTACACTTTCTCATTAAGAATACAGCAGATTAAAATGACATAGAAACTGGTGCCAAAGTATGATGGTAATATTCCTCATATATGTAAGTATGGGTTTATGGATACTTGGAAATGTATATCGATAACAAATTTACCTCCAAAATATGAATCCTGACCCCATCTGTGCAGATAAATTGATGTATGGGACAAACTCATGCTAACTTTAGGTGGAAAGGAGATGGAGCAGTGTAGTTCCTCTAACCTGTTCATAGACTTCCCTCAAAGCTATGCACTGTGTCAAGGATGCAACTGGAAGCCCAGAGGAGACAAAAGGGAGACCTACGGAGACCAAAGGGCTCTGTGTGGTACATCTTCACCTGGTGGAAAAGATGGAGTCATTGCCATGTTTTAGTTTATTGATTTCCTAATTTAGGTGCCTAACTCACCTAAATGGTAAAATCAAGCCCTCCAAATGTGGATAGTTCACTTAAATTGTATGTATGAAGAAGGAGAGGGTGACTTAGTCCTCTGAAAGAAAACTTTTACATTGACTATAAAGGCCACGTCAGGAGGAAGGTGTCTTGGGCAGACCCCAGAAGCAGATCCTATCCACTGAACCTGTACAGGGAGAACACACCTGCCCAAAAGGTGGTCTTGCTCAGGCCAGGTTTGGTGTTCCCTCTGATGGGGTGCCCTAAGAGGGGAAGCATGAGCCAGGGGATCCTCCTGTCTGAGGGAGGAGGACCTGGCCTTGAAGGGACACTGTGGACTACTCAGCAGGCAGATAGGTGGCTGCACATCTCAGTCAGATGCAGAGAGAGGGGCTCCTTCAGGCTGGAGCAGTCATGGATCTTCTGGGGACTTCTTTAACAATTTGATTATTGCAGAAAGGGGGACAGGCCTGAAAGTGTGAGTGGAGGTTGCTACCACCATGCTTATAATTCTGGCTTCAGCAGAGAGATTAGCCAGTCCAAGAAAGGAGGATCAGTGTTGGATTTAGGCAGACCAAATCCTATCCCAGGTTTTATGCTATTTTGATTTCTTTAGTCTCCTGCCAGGCCAATACACAGATCTGCAGGAATTTCTCCCAGCTTCACACATGCTCACAAATGCCAAAATTAACAAATCCAGATTGCATTTAATTCCAGATGAGCACATCTGAATTGCTCCATCTTATGATAATATTTTGCATCTTATTCAGAAGAAATGCTTGCATATTTAAAAAACCAAGCAAAACATTTCAGAATCAATATCTAGTGCACATCTCTGAATCCAAGACTATGCATAGAGTCCTCCTCTCTCCCCAGTCAGTGTCATCTAGTGCAAGGGGGAATTAAGAAACTGGGCACCAACAGTGTCATGCAATGGAAGAAAGTGACCACAGCTCACTCATGAGTGAGGCATGGGCATCGGAGTGCTGCCAGGACTGGGACACTTCCAGCCACTTCCAGCCATGGGCATTGGTAGAAGCACAGTGGTGAAAGCTAGGGTACTGGGGAAAGCTGAGCACCACACTTCTGGGTGTTTGGGCTGGCAATCCCATCAAGTTATAGAGTCTGCTGTCATTTATGGACAGCAGTCCCAGCGGCTTGGCCACAGCTGCACAGGAAGACTGCAGTAGAGAAGGTTATTGCACACATGGAGTCTGCACTCAAGGATAATTTCCTAACCATTGTACCTTCCTTTATTGTTTTTAATGCTTCTTCACTATGCAGCTTTTCTATTTTTCAAAGGCAGGTGCAGCATGGTGGGGTCTCTCTAGGGGTAACACAGGATGGCTGTTGCTAAAAAGCTCAGACCTAACCTGCACCAGCTCTAAGTCATTTCAGCTGGATCTGAGAGGAAGATTTGTCAGTAATTCAAGAAGTTTGAATTACTGGATTTGGAGCCCTCTGATTCTGTAAAACCACCCTGAACATTTCATCTAAATGCCCTCCGCCCACCCCAGCTTTCCACCCACCCCAACCATCGTAAAGGAACAGCAAAGCTGAAACCACAGAGTTTCTTAGAAATACCTCCCTTGTATAGGGGACTATGAGAAATACCAGGCAAATCAGCAAGCAATGAAGTTCTAAATCCCAAAGAGCTTATACGTATGCATTAAAAAGAGCAGTTTCAATGTCAAAATAAATATAAAGATGATTTTACACTACAAGCATTATTCTTCAGAGGGAACTTTTTCCTCCTGTGTTACAAGACAAAACTTCAAAAGAAAACTGTGTGAAACACAACTGGGTTTCTACAGTCATGCAGATGACTTGGTTGGGCAGGACCAAGTTTTTTTCTGTTCAGTGGAAAAGCTCTGTTTGGAAGGTTTGGAAGCAATTTCTGCTCTCAGTTTGCAAAGTGAAAATCAGGACAGTTTGTAACAACACAGAGCTATTGAGATGCGGGGAACTATTTACATAAGTAAGGTAAGCAGGATTTGACCCAGCCCTGTGAGCCCAGCAGATAGCATTGTCCTGTCAATTTTCACTCCCTACAGCAAAGCAGACAGATAAATGGCTTCCTGCCATATGGCATCACCTTTTTACAAGAGATCATGTGGACATTGCCACTGGCCTCTAGATGCTTTGGGGGGAAGATCCCACTTTGCTTCACAACAAAAATTCAAAAATGTTTTCCAAATCTGCCATGTACTATAAGTTCTCTGCTGAAGTATATAAAGATGTCCTAGGTAAGGGTACCATGAAAAAGAAGACTCATGTGTGCTGGTTCTGTGGATCAGTATCATCAGCCCTCACCATGAGGCAGACAAAGCTCTGCATGTTGATCTGTGTGGTCACTTAGGGTCATTACTGACTCTTTCCACTGGGCAAGGCCTCTGTACATAGTACTTTGAGCCATTTGTGACAACTGCAATGAGAGCAGATACCAGCCCTGAGTTTTGAACTTCACCCTTCATTGTAGGGCTTAGACTATCAAATAAGTAAAATTTCATAGCAGATTTTAGCCTGTTAGAGAAGATCTTCCTCAGTATATCCCAGACAGAGTTTTCTCCATAGACACTTTATCTCATTCTCTACTGCCCCTCCATTATAGACTAGCTAGTTGTGATATGTTTCATGATCATGTTACACTAAAGAAGGTCAGAGAAAATAAGCAGTATTATTCAAACTTGTCTCAAGAAAAAAGCAAATCTCTAAGGAAAGCACTCCCCTTATATTTATGAAATAAAACTCTAGAGTCTCACTCCTCAGGGAAAGATCACTTTATATTCTCACTGTATGTAAAATTGACCCTGCCAAGAAGCAGCTGATAAACTCAAAGCTCTCCTCACAGCATGAGCTTCTTAATGCATCTACCTCATTTGTTCATCAGCACTTTATGAGAAAATAAACAAAAACATTGTCTGTTTGCCCATTGTCATCAAGGGCATCTGAACACTTCCTGCCGGGAGAGGTGGTTGTACCGCCCTTGGAGCAGAGGCGATTGCATCTTTCTTCTGCCTCTGCATTTACAATGGCCAATCTACAAAGCCGGAATCCCAGGGTGCTTAATCAAAAGCCAGAAGACACCCCAGGGTACATGTTATTGTCTAATAAGTGTAAGCGGTGCACACTGTTAGCACCAGCATCAGGCTATCGCCAGCGTTTCTGCATACTTGGGCATCCCTTGGAGGAATCCTGCTGCTCTTACAGGGCAGGAATTGTTACAGATGTAAAAAGCAGGCTATCACACTCATACAATGGTTTTTAACAAGAAAAACATCAAAAATAGATCCTCAGTGTTCCCCTCTGGTAACAGTTTTCTCTCTCACATGAGTGTGGAAAGAACATTTATGTTTTTTTCAGTTCAGTCTAACAGCTGCTACAGCAAACCAGTGAAACACTACCCCAGAGTATGCCCATCATGGAAGGGGAGGAGGGTCATGGTGGTATTTATGTTAAAGCTCACTGGTTTCATTGCAAGTGCATTAGCAACATTTTACTGTATTTTTAAAGCACAGTTCTGTGAGAGGCTCGATGCAGCTCCTACCATCCATTCGTCAAATTAGGCAGCAGCGTATGTGCAATTTCTATATGATCAGCACAGTGGATTTTTCTCCAAGTGCCTTCTTTTCTTCTTTCCTGCTTTTTTGTGGTCTCTGGCATCCTTTTTTTGGCATCATTCCCCCTCAAATACCTATTTTTTTCATCCACAGTTGGTCCATCCTGACAGTTTTTTTCTTACCTTTTTTCAGCTTCTTAGCTGGGTAGATGTGGATTGTTTGACCCCACTTCTGAGCCCACATGTGCATGAGTCTAAGAAGCAAGTGGAAGCAGAGGTGCAGCTGGGAGACACCTCATTTATGCATGCTTTGCTCATTCAGCACCTCTCTGAAGAGATGAAGGGAACTGGTTTGTATGAAAGATGGTCAATAGCTCTCATCTGCCTCCACCATTCACGTAAGGGGTAGCATGGAAAAGTTGCTGGAGAGAGGATTCGTGGTCCACAGGTGTGGCTTCTGTACCCAGAGACAGATGAAACAAGGACCTGCTTTCACCGCTGCTCACTGTACCCTAAAAGTGAGAGAATGCACATGTGTGACTGTAAGTGCTATAATCAGAGGGAATACTCTGCTAAGTCCTATTTATACCATTTTTAGGAAAAAGGAAAACTAAAGATCTCTGAGTCTTCCCCTTGCATCAAATTAACGAAGGGAAGAAGGGATGAAGCACAAGTGTCCTGGGCAGACCTGTAGCAATGTCATCATTCACAACAGCTGTGTGCCAAGACACACGTTCAGTAAACATGTTGTCCCATCACCTCAACACCACAGTGCTCCTTCTTCATAGCCACAGTGTGGGAAGGTGCACTTCCAGCCCATACATAGGCCTACACCATCATACCTATATACTGTATAAACGTGCAGCTAGCAGACTAAGGTGTTACAGCCTCTGAGAACTGGTAGGAAAACTGATGCAAAGAGCACTTTACCTGGCAGAAGTGCCTTCTGTAGTGAAGGTCTTTTTATTTGAAGTCAATTCTAAAATGAATTTTTACGGGGTTTTGCAGTCTGCTTCAGTGGGTAATGGGGACTCCCAGGCAGGTTTCAAATGTCCCTCTTTCAAAGTGTTACTATTATGATACCAAGTGGTTTTCACATGCCATTTTTGCATTTTAACATAAAAAAAAATAATCCTTGAACTTCAAAATTCCTCCTGCTGTCACCTTCTAGCAGACACATTTGCATAAATATACCCAGAGACATGTGCATGCAAAGTTGTAGTTATAAAACAAGATAATA
The DNA here is from genome assembly GCA_027560015.1 of Chloroceryle amazona. NCBI lineage: Eukaryota > Metazoa > Chordata > Aves > Coraciiformes > Cerylidae > Chloroceryle > Chloroceryle amazona. The sequence continues at coordinate 24,235 of JANHFX010004882.1, read as the reverse complement.
GAGCATTAAGAAAACTATCAAAAAGCCAGGCACAGATCAGCAATTCTCACTGACTTGGTTTCTTGTACTGCCAGAGACCATTTTAAAAGGCAAATTCTCATCAGATATTGTAGAGGGAGGGAAGGGAAGGAAATTCATGACAGATTGCGCTGTGAATTCCTAAGCCTGGAGTTTTGTTTGTGATTTATCATTGCTAAGCCTTATCAACCACTGATTGAGTCTTTCCTCTCTCAGCCCTCAAGGGTGGCAGTCTCTGGTCTCCTGCGGTTCCCTCCCGGACAACCAGGTTCTCTAAATGCTAATCAGATGATACGGACCTTTCTGTGATCTTGTGAAGGGCTCTATCAGCAGTTTGGTAGAAACACCGTCATGTAAAAATGATACTCTCTTGTCATCTCTGAGAGGTGTCTGCCAGGAAGCAGAAACATCAAATGGCTTGTATGTTTTCAGCTCCTACAGTTCTCCCTGTGATGTGTTGAAGTGTGGACAAATACTTACCTGATGTGGCTTATTACAGAACTGCGGTTTTTGCAAAGAAAAAAAAAAGATATATTTTATAACTCACGAGTTTTGTTCCTTCGTTTGCTAAACTTGAGTTAAATTCATTCAAAACCAACACTGTTTCCAGATAGGATAAACTAGAGGCCAAGGTCCTAGCAGCTTTAGTTTTCTCGTGGAAGATATCGTAAGCATCTACAGGCAATAGGGCCAGCAATTCCCCAACACATAAACAAGCAAGAAAGTAGCGTTCCTACCAACACAGCTATGGGGCCAAACATCTATTCCTTGGTGCAAACTGTTAAGCTAAGGGCAGAGGAGGAATTTGGCGGATTCTCTTGAGGGTAAAGCTCCTTGTGATGGGGGTCTGGATAGTACAAGAAGCGTAAACGTGATCCTTCTATCACCACCTGCTGTCTTAGCAGTCCTTGGAATAAAGGGTGGCCAAAAGCTGCCTCGGGAGCTCTGTGTCTGATTAGCACCTCCACCATGAAACATCCACCCAGGGATGTGTCTGTGGCATGTTATGAACGGACTTGTCTGGGCATCACCTGGGACACAGGCTCTCCAAGGACTTCTTGCACAGAAATTATGGGACACTTTTCAGGTGTTCCCTCAAGCTCAGAGGGTTACAGCTGCCAGTCATGGACAAGTGCTCTGACTATATCAATGTAAACCCATTGAAATAATATCCAATATATAAAATGTAATATAATATATAAGATAATCCATACTGGCTACCCTTCCCTTTCAGAAGCCTTACCCTGCTCCACAGGGTGCCCAGCCTCAGCAAAGGAGTGGGTGCTTGTTTCCTCTCCAGCCCCAGAGAGTCTGGATTGCCCTCTGGGAGCAACTGAGTTCCTGGGATAGTCCAGGGAGAGAGGAAGACACCTTCTCAGGAGTGGATCTCCCTTCAGAAACCTGCAGAGGCACTCCCACATGATTAGCCCAAGGGATTACAAGGGAAATGTCTCTCCAGCTACGCAATGCTATTCTACTGTCCAAATATGAAAATGATGCAAAATGAAATTAATTCTTTTTTTCTATTACCATTCAGTTTAAAGCTAACTTGACTCATCTTGTTGCATATGCTAAAAAGTTTCAGCCTGGGATAAGATGAAAATAATTTATTGATTTCAGTTTGTACAGTTAAAAAAACCCAAACAACTATCCCACCCTACACTCAAGAGCACCATGACAGCCTTTGAGGAAAAAGCCAACCACCTGTGTGACAATATACCAGAAATATCTACCAACCAAGCCTGCTGAATTTAAGTTATCCAGAGACATTGTCTTCTAAAATGGTTATTAAAATATGTCTTTGGAATAAAGAGGAAGCCCCTAACCCCAGGCCATGAGGAACCCATTCCCTAGTCCAGGTATTACTCATGTGACAATTTTGGGAGCAGGCCTGTACACACCATCCACCTACAGGCCTTGTACATATTCACTGTTCATTTCTACTCTGTATGCAGTCTCCAGGTGAGAAAAAGTGCCAGGAGCTTCAGGAACAGTGCCATGACACCAAGCTGTGCACAGTCACTGTCCATTTTGCAGTGGGGTGATTTTAAACTCACTGTTCATTAGTGACAAAGAAGTTTCAGATATTAATTGCTGCTGGCACTGCAGGGCCAAGTTCAGTTCCCCAGGCTGTATCCAGAAGTGTAGGAGACTATGGAGATACAACCTGATATGTTTATCTTTGTGAAGCACGCTCTCTGCCTCAGTCGTGTGCCAGATGTAGCCACAGCTGCAGGAAGTTGTTTATCTGCCCTCATGACCTTGCAGAAGTGTTGGGCGATGGTAAAATCATGTTTTTATTGAGCATCTCTTCTCTTCAACTGGAAACTCTTCTCCATCGGTTAAAATGTATTTAAAATTCTATAAGGAAGCCAAGAACTGATGTTGCAGAGCTCTGTAATATAATTATATCCTTTATTGTCTGCTGGCTGTAAGAATTTATTTTGGGGAGCTAGCTCAGAAATGTTCAACTCAATGAAAATAACTAACAGTCTGAACACCTGTAGTAGCCACTGTTACTGCTGCCCTTTCTAAATCTCCTAAGCCTGCATATGTATTGCTCTTTACATCACCATATTTTATAGAAACTTAAGTCTAACATGTGAGATGTACTGTGACGTTATTCTGGAACATAAGGAAGATCCTAATTAGCCTTTAGCTGGGTTTTTCAGGGCTCCTGGGGCACTTGGTCCCCCTGGGATTTCACTAAAAGGTGAATTCACAGAATTCTCCAAGGTCCCTCTGAAAATTTTAGTCTTTAGTTTTCCAAAGAAAAAAAAAGATACTCTGTGTCAGAAAATTCTGCTGAAATAAATTTACAGCTGCAAATGACAGAGCAAGAGCATTTGTCAGTAGACCTAGATACTAATATACATTGATTGATCAACACTATGGTGTAAGTGATAGTCCTGAGCATGGGAGAAAAAGGATTAAACAAAATACAAGTGGTATGTATCCATCAACCTTATCACTCAGGAGAAAAAATAACAGTGTCATTAGCTAAGTTTCCAAAATAGCCCAGTTTCCTGCTTGAAAGTCAATCCTTCAGAAACAGGTTAAGCCTTCATTTTGTTATGACATGCTGGTAAAGTCACAAGGGTGCCTTTGGTCTTTTTCTGTCAACATCAACGTGCGAAGTGAAAATAATTGTTCCAATGGAAAATACTTGCTTGGCTTATAATGCATTATAATTATCAATGTTTCTTTTTTTGCTGAACAGCAGCTGAATCACAAAAAGATCATGTTTACCAAGAAAAGTGAGTAAAAGAATTTGGTAATGCTTTGTTTTCTCTTTTTTCCTTCAACTTTAATCACTTCACATGAGCTAAATTAACATACAAATTTCAGTAATTGTTTATCTTTTGCATCTTGAAAATAAGCAATACAATTAATAGTAATCTAGTCACTTGAGTATTAAATGTTCCACATAACATTAAAATCAATGCATATTTACTGTTCCTGCTGGTGCTGTATTCAATTAGCTGCTTCTGTTTTAGCTGGTAACTTCCAGACATTTGCAGTAGCTATGTTTGGACACATTTACTATGTGCTCATGACAAAACCACAGAGCCATAGTTGCTTTAAAGCTTGCAGTAGATCCCCATAAAGATGAGGCTGCTCTTGAAGGTTTGCACTGAGTGGCGGTCAAATTTGAGAATTACATAATTCTTCACAGCAATCTCATTTGTTAGGGCCCAGAGACAATCTGTTTACATTTGGATACAGACCTGATTTTCTTTGAAGTTAATTTAGTGTTCTTGAAAGAGTCAGGAGCAAATATTTTATTTAGCCACAGGGAAATGACAACTCAGGTAGGACCAGCATAAATTCCCCACTTGCTTCTACTGAGGTGCCTCATTTTTTTTTCTGAGAGGCATCCTGATGGGGATGAATGAGTAGGGCTGTCTTCATAGTCCATTTGGCCTTGGAACAACTACTTAGCCTTTGGAAAAGATGTCTGCTAAGAACAGCTGTGGTGGCAGCCCCATGGTGTGGCTACCTGTAGTTATAAGACTCAAGAACTCCTTTCATGGGGGACACCAAGTAACCAATAAAAGCCAACAGCTCTCACCAGTGATACAGGGACAGGCTAAACATACAATTAAGTTCCTCATCCAAGATCTCTAGTCTCCCAGTGGAAGATGACTGAATTACATAGACTTAGAGCACACATTTTTTAAAAAAATGTTATCTTGAGTCTATTTCTCATATGAATCTTTACTTCTTAAAATCCCACTTTCCAAAGGCAAAAAAGCTTCACTCTAGGCAAAGATACCCCTAATAAAAAGCTACAATTAAACCTAGGACACAACCCAGTTATTTATGAACACAGTAGAAATCCACTGATTTTGCAAATTTATCTTTGTGTATTTTTAGTGACGTGTAATGTTGACATGTAAAACTGTTGATGTTTCAATTCAGCTGTCAATTAGCTGGACCAAATGAACACACTGCCTTATTGAAACTAATCTGTTAATTTAGGAATTAATGGGGTGCTGGTTGGTAATGATTTAAACACAAACTCCTACTGCAATAGGATGGCTTGTGCAATTCTTGGTCATATAATATAAACTGAGCAGGAAGATTAGATTTCTCCTCTATCTGGCATGGATGAAATTGCTGCCAGAATAGTGGGATTCATTCTGGTGCTTGTGACCAAAGAATGACTCTGCTTGACTGAAAGAGAATCAAAGAACAGCCATAAAGGAAGTATGTCATTCACGGACAGATGCAAGTGGTGGCTCTCATCTAAATTAACAAATAAGAACAAGGATAATTTCATCAGAGATGCAAGCACTTGTGTTGAGTCCACAAGCTGGATTTTTAAATATATAGGAATTTAAGGTATAAATCCAGAGAGAGAAGCTGAAGCTACACAAATTCAGATTAGAAATAAAGTGCAAGCTCTTTTCATGTGAGGATAACTCATCACTGGAACAACTTATCAAAGGCTGTGGGGATTCTCTACCACTGAAAAAACTTAAGTCAACGTTAAATATCCTATTTTTTTTTTCCCCTAAAATGTGTTCTAGGTCAAACTTTCATGGAAGTTTCACATCTTTGCTGCACAAGTGAGCACATATGCTCACAGCAGCTTCAGAGTCCCTGACACTATCAAAAACAAATGAGAAAGACTCATTTTTATTAGCATTATTTAAAATATCATATAAAGAAAAATAAAAACAGAAATGGAAGATATCTATTTATTCTTTTCTCAAATATCATGGAAGCATGCACATTTTCACAAAACAGTGTAATCAAAATGAGTCCAAAAAAGTGCTCCTAAAAGCACCACTGGAAAATTTTGGCCAGCTCTAGTTTCAAAATACAGCTTGAGCATTCTGTGCTTGTTCATTTTTCTGTATAAACCTCCATGTGAGAAAATGCAAACTGTGATGCTATGAAAAACTCAGGATTCTATAGGCAATTTCAACTCTGGCATAAAACAATAGAGGTGATGTATTATATGTGGCATCACTAAGTTTCAGCTTCTTCTTTAAGGACCAACATTTTTTAAGAAATGAGTGTTCTGATCTTTTTTGTTACATTGTTTCATTAAGAAACAGTTTAATGTTTAACAAACCCTTTTATGTCTCCTCATGAGATTTATCTTTTCATGTCCCTGTGGTCTATATTTCTGTTGTTCACACCATAAATCTAGGTTGCAAGCCAGATATTTGTAATAAGTCTATAAAGAAAACAGAAAGAGGTGTGGTAAGTTTATCAGCTTGAACCACACATTTAAGT
>JANHFX010004882.1:0-18369 GCA_027560015.1 Chloroceryle amazona | reverse complement strand
CAGATATTTGTAATAAGTCTATAAAGAAAACAGAAAGAGGTGTGGTAAGTTTATCAGCTTGAACCACACATTTAAGTTTCTGGTGTACATAAAAATTCCAGACTTAAGACTCTTGACTCTCCCTTCCAAAACATTTCCTGCATGGTTTAAAAAAAAAAAAAAAAAGACAGAAAGAAAGAGAGAAAGGGAGATTTTTGCACAGGAAAGACACACAATACAGTTCCTTTTTTTTTTTAAAAAAAAAAAAAAAAAAAAAAGCTCTAATAGCAGAATTTATTGGATCCTCAGCAGTGGCATGTTCACCTTAGCAACTGTGCAACTGTCAGGACCCACCAAGCAGATTTTATTTCCAAAGGAGAAAGATTAGAGGTAAGTAAGAATCAGTATTATTTCCTACTGAGATTTATGTCTGTTCTTCATTTCCAATGAGAAATGAAGAAAGAATCCCCTTTTGTTTCTCTGGGAGCCTACTGGAGTTTCAGTACAGACCAGACTGGAGCTCACGCAAGGTAAGGTGTAAGGACCCAGCCCTCCCTGTGCAAGGGCTGGGCACTGCTGGTGAGCAGTGGTATGGGTAGCTCCATGCCAGTCCCACAAACAGGAATCCAAAACCCCAGGGTGGAAAACAGTGATACACAGAAACCTCTTTGTTTTTCTCTCCCTGGCATCTCAAAAATCCTGTATCCTAACAGCTTAGTACTAGTCACAGAAAGACTTGAGGAAGTAACAGAGCTGCATAGAGCTATTTTCATTTCCTCCTAAGTAGCCTCTTCTAATTCACCAGATCACTTTTCAAGTCTCTTTAGATGTAAGTGGAAACAAATGCTGCATGCAGATAAAACAAAGGAAGAAAGCAGAGAAAACCATCCACTGTCATTGCATTTTTAGGTGTGATGAACCCCAAAGTTGCCTCTCCAGTGCAGACACCACTCCAGCACAGGTACTGGCAAATAAGCTATGCTTTTCCTGAAGTCCTCAAGCAAGTTGGAAGCTGGTGATTCCATTAGGAGGTGAATTAGGCAGAATGGAGAGCTAAAACTGTCTGGATCAGGCTCAAATGAAAAACTGGACGTTAGATGAATGTTTCGTCAGCCAGGATGCATTTTTGGAGGAGTTCATTGAGCAGTTTGGGAGTTGAATGTAACCAAAGAGGTGGTCTTGGTAGGGAATGCCAAAACCGAAGGTTTCCACCAGACCCTCGGATGACTGAGAATCGGTAGGCAGAGCAGATACTGCTAAAACCACTTGTTGCAGAAGCAGGGAAGAAGCAAGTGACATTGTCCCCCGGACACGAGGCCAGTCAGGGGCTGAGGGCAAGCAGAGGGACTTGGCATGAGTGTTGCACAGACAATCCCATCAAAATGCAGAAGTGACAAACAGCAGTCTGGCCATTCAGTGAGCCTTCATAGTTCTTACATACACTGCTCATGATAATCAGACTTCTAGTTATTGTGCTAATACATATGAGGAAGGTCTTGAGCTTAACTCTATCCCTGTTCAGCAAAGCCACTTAAGCTTGGATGCAATCATTTGCTGAATAGGGAGCAGCTCCTGAAATAAGACCTAAGTCAGCCACAAGATAACTGAATTTGAAGGATCAGGGAGAGATACTCCTGCCCATTAGAGCTGTGACATGCCATGGTCTGCTGCTTGGCCAGCATCATATGTGTACCTCACCAGGCCAGCCCACCACGCACAGAGCCACCATGCAGGATACCTAGTGCTTCTGTCCCTATCTCCCTCTCAGGTAGAGCAGGAAACAGGGACACTTACACTCTTCTGAAATGGTATGACTGGCAGTGCAGGAAAAGACTTTATAATTTATTGTCCTGTGCCCTGTCTACCCCATGTGCTGACTCAGGCAAGCCAGCCTAGAAGATACAGCAGTCCTACTTTGGCTGTATTTCTTCTCACATCTATGGGCTTTGCAGCTGGAAAGAAAAATCTGAATTGTTTACACACCAGTCCAAATTGCTGTTGTTTCCCCCCCCCCCGCCTTTTTTTTTTCCCTTTAACTACTTCAGGACTGGGATTGATTTCAGTAGGAATAGTACTCTGTATGTAAAGCACAGCAGAGCTATGGGTATAGCAGAGACAGCGCGTGGCTCTATGCTCCCACACAAGCCATAGGGCACATGCAAGCAATACATCCCTATTGCTCTGACAGTTGTCTTGTTGCTCTCATTCCAAGGGGTTTGAAGCCTGACAGGGTAATATTTCATTAAAACAGCCAAAAAATTAGCAGTGTGGAGAGTACAGCCTGTATCTCCTCCTAGGTAACAGTGCCAGCCCTGTGTGACCTCAGCTTTGTTTTGAGTCTGGACAATAAGAATATTTATTAACTGCTGTCGTGATTGCTGAACAGCACACAATGAATCTGGCAAGTAAGTCGTGATGTTAGTCAAAGCTGCTTGCAGTATCTGAACATGAGAACCATGATTATTTATCGTTGGAGACCCCACACGCCTCAATCATATCTACCCGCTCATAACCGTTTATTTTTCTAGCCTCTAGTTCAGAAAGAAACAGAGCAGCCTATGACAGTGCAAATCTGTAGGTAAGGCACTACAAGTAATTAACTTGCAGATGACCTTTTATTTGCTTTTACCTCTTCCAGACTTTTTTTTTTTATTATTTTGCCCAGCCATGCACACAGATGTGAACGAAGTGGGTACCAGCATGCCTGCCTAGCTGTATCACAAAAAGCCCTTCTGGCTTCTCACGTGTCTATCCAACCCAGAAGAGTATTTCCACCTGGAGAAGATGCAGCATATTTTAAAAAGTGCTTTAAAACCATTATCAGGCTCCACCTCCCCTAGTTTGCCTGCTGTCATTTTAAAAGGTTTGCCTTTTAACTCTGTGCCCCCAGCTCAGGAGCTAATTCTGTGCCATCATGCATATGACAGATCTGGTAGATAAGTAAATCTCAGTTCTCCTACCTATAACCCACCAGATATTTATCACTGATTAGCTGCATCTGAACACAGCTGCAGCATGCAGTGCTCTCCAGGCAATGTTTCTCTCTCAGCTGTAGTCAATATTTGTCACAATTCTACTGGGGTTTGTAGCATTAAGTCTCTAATAAATATTTATTGAGAAATTTACTAATGTAACACTTTGCTGATAAATATTTACTAGAGATTTTCTGTTAGGAAACACACCGGGGAAAAAAAGATCCTTTATAAGTCTGTTACTACAAAAAAATCAATTAGAAAAGCAAGCCAAGATAAAAGTTAAACAGCTGGCAAAAAGGAGTATACAAAACTAAGCATATGCCAACGAGGGAAGAAGTACACATCAAAATAAGTGTTTGACAGAATAAAACATGTGTGAGCTAAAGTGGAACTGACTCCCTTCCCACTCTTTATTTCATTCAGACCAGGATTTATAATCAACAGCTATAGATAAAATTAATTTCCTTTGAATAAAATCACATTAACTTGCACCTTTGTTTGGAAATACTGCAAAGCCAGCACCAGGTTGTCTAATTTCCAACATCAGACTGAAAGCTTAAGACTGGACATGTTTAGGATCAAGTCCTGCTAAGATACCGTGGCAGTTTGAAGCACAAAAGCACAGATCTCACATGCTGTCTGTGCTATCACCTTCTTTGCCCTTTATAGTAATGTGTGAATATTTGTATTAGTAAGAAAACAGAGACCTTAAATTATCTTTCCCATATTGTACTGAGTTCATCTGGAATAGTCGATTTGACAGAATGACATTTATACAATAACAACCATTATACAATAAGAATAAATGGGGGAAAAAATAATATTCATAAACAGCTTTCATTTCCTCTGTGACATGTTTAAGTTTAGCAACACAAATTATTTTCCACAGCTGTTTTTATAGCTGTTAACTGTACTTGGTAGTTGTAAACCTGAATTTCTTTCTAGTCACACATCATGGACTGTAAGTGTTCATGGAGGTGCTGTATCTTTCCCCAGGTACAATCACCAGCAAGTATGAGCAGATACGTGAATTAAGTCTATGTCTTCATGTTAAGGCACAACTCAGCAGAACACTGATAACATATGAAAAAAAAAGTACACATCTGCATTCTGGAACAGGGCAATAGCCCAGCATTTTCAAACCTAGCATTTGCCTTGTTGAAGCAGGCAGTATCTGGAACATAGGCACTTCCTCTGCCCCCTGTACCAAGGGAGAGGTACCCACTCAGGATGATGCCCATTGAGAAGGTGCTTCTGCTACTCAGCAACAACATTTTAATAGCCCATGCTAAATGTGGGTAATGTTCTTCAAATGTCCTGGTATGGGATTTCGTGTATAAAAAAAAAAGCAGCTGCATTCATAAATCTCTATGTTCACAACATTGCAGCATAAAATGGGGAGTCTCTTCTTTCCAAATGGGCCCTTATGGTTATTTGAGGTGTGGCCAGATCCATGGTCACGTATTGAACCTCCCTCTAACTAGAGACAAGAAAGCATAAGGACTCTTTTTTTTTTTCCTTTTTTTTCTCCATGGCAGATGAAATTTCAGAACACAAGTTCTACATAATAAAGAGCAAATTCATAGTCAAGATTATTCTATAACACAGTTTATGGAGGAAAAAAAATGGTATTTTTTCAGACCTTGCTGCTGTAAATGACTCCCTTACCTAACAAGCAGTAGAACAACTGCCCAAATTGTGCTCACCATGACTTCTATGTAGGCTCCTTACAACACCCACGGTAGAGCTTCTCTAGACTGGGTAAGTCAAATAAGCAGCCAGTCATGCTCATGCATGGTACAGCTTGATTGTTCTTGAGTTTGGCTCCGTGCTTTCAGGTTTGCCCTCTGAATAAAAAGCAACTTCAAAATGGAAAGGAGCCAGAGATTGGTGCACAAACATAGACAAAGTATTTATCTTCAAGTAGTTCTGAAGCGACTTTTATCCTCCTGGAACAACTTCTACAGCCCCAGAGAACAGCAGCTATATCCCAAACTCCCTTCTACTTTCCAGTTGATTCTTATGAAACAGGTAGCAGCACTAAAATTCTTACCATTCACAGTCCCAGAGGGCAGAGGAAAGGACATTAATACCATGCATTTCCATGAAGTGCATAAAGCGGCATACAGTCTTTGTTTCCTTGAGGAAATTTTGACCCTTCTCAATTGTGAACTATAAATGTTGCTATTACCTTTCTCATTGCCTGCCAAGTTTACTTAGAGTTTTCTCTCTTCAGCTGATAGCCCTATTAAAGCTAACTGCCCTCCATGGCATTTACCAGCGTTGGTCTTTCTCCTCTGGCAGGCAGACAGGGCACCTGAACTCTCAAATCTTCTCTTTGAGTCTGAAAGTATCAACAGGAGTCTCAGGGGGAAACCTTTACTTTTGGACCCGTGCCTGAATGTAGTCTGTCTATTCCAGGAAAATCTCAATTATTTTGCAAGCAAATATGCTCTGGCGTATTTCTAAAATAACATAAAACAATATACAGAAGAGAGAAACAGGTGAGAATGTCCTTTGATGATCTTGGTACAGAGACAGACAATTATTTGCTACTATTAAGGGTCTGAATTCTGGTCTTGTCAAGCCCAGGGGTTGTGTCATGGACCAGTGCCCTTTGACAAAGGAAGTATTAATGATTCAACCCTGAGAATTTTAAATCATCTTTAAGTCATCATTCTACTCTCATTTTAACCATAACTTACCTATAACCTTACATAAAGGTGTATTTATTTTCATTAAACTATTCCGCAAATCAAAATTATTTAAGTGATAATTATGAGGTTTGGATAGCTTTCTCCCTTACAAACTTCCTTAGATAATGATAGTTTTTTAAAAATCCAAATGCAGGTTCATATAGAAAACAACATTTTGCCCCTACTTAGCCTTCACAGCATGTGACTAGCCCATGATCAATACCATATAATACAAGCTGGAATAAAGCTGTTTTTATTCCCAGGGTGAAACTCCAAACTGTCTCAGATACCAGGTCAACTGTGTGGGCAAGATACTTGCTAGCTGTCATCAGTGACAACCCAGCAAATAATATATCTGTACAGTAAATAAATTCTATCTTAGATGTAGAATTCACATCCTGAAGTCTATGGATTCATGTGTATGAACTGTGCATTACAACCTCTGCAAATATAACAATGTTTATCCCAGGAGCATGGCACCAATCAGTCCTACACAGGAGTTCTCATCTTATCAAAAAGCAATTCCTGCTTTCCATCAGCGAGTGGAAACACTCACATTTTCTAATTTGAAAGCCAAGGGCATGTAGTGATCCTTGGATGGTGGGAAGGTGGGGTGCATTTCAGTGCAAGTTTCTCACATCTCTAAGCGCTCTTTTTTTTGTGCTCTGTGATTTATGCTTTCTTGGCCCCAGTATCTTGGTATTATCTTCCAATGATTAAAACTAATAGAGCACAGGCTAGTATTTCAACCTTCAAAATGTAACAAACGGTTGCATTTCTTGCTTTATTTTCTCACAAATTACAGAAGTATGTAACTTTACCTCAGCTAATTAGCTGCATCAAGAAATGTCTAAATAATTAAAGTTTCTAGACCATTGGTACTGACCAACTTAATTAACATAGATTATCATGCCCCAGAACCAAGTATCTAGATTTTACAATCCTCACCCATACTGGCTTTATGCATGTTCATAAAGGTCTAAAGGACCATGGCCTCTGTACTTTCAAGGTTGCCCTTGTGCTAAATTCACATTGAATTCTGTCTCACAAAGATTACCAAGAAATCCACCTGTAGCTATTTTATTCAGAAAGTTTATGGAGTTCAGCAACAAATTTAAATCTTCACTGGAAAAAAAAGTCCTAACAAGGCAAACAGCAAAAAGTATCTGAGTAACTGGATAGCTTCCATATTTGCCCTTATAAAATAAAAAATTAACAAAAATCACTACATAAAATCAATGAGCAAGTCTATTAAGTCTGGAGCTGCAGTGAAATCTGCTGTAGGCTGGCCAGAAAATGATGCTGATTTTGGTCCCTCGTGCAGACATATTCCTTTGAATAATATGATGGTCTGAGTTCGAAAACTCCAAAGCAGATCTTTGTTCTCCTGCCCCTACAGGCATTTCACAAAATGCTATCAGACATTACGGTCCACAGTGGCCCACACAAGTCCAGCTTTGTGATACGTAAATTTGAGCTCCTGTCTGTTCTTGCCACCATGTTCCACATGGTGTAGCCAAGCCTTCGCTTTTCTTCCCACCTTTTGCACAGAAACTTTTCAGGCTCCCTCTCCATTCTTCTTGTTGAAAAAGTTTAGTTAATGTCTCACAGCAGCATATAAACTGTCCAGGCGAGTCTCCTTTAACAGGCAGGAAACACAAAGCAGTTACATTTAGACAAAACTCTCTTGCGGGGCCCAGGCCTTTGTTAAAAAACTGCATTTTTTTTGTTTTTTTTTTTAATCTCAGCAAAAGCCTCTTTGCATGACACTCACTGAACCAGCTCTAGATCCAGTAGCATTAATACTTTATACCAATTTTATTCTAGATCCTTTAGGATTCTCTTGCCATCGGAAGGATCTTCATCAGGGAAGACAGACAATTCAGCTCAACAGCTGAGACATCTGTGCTTAGGAAGTGAAAAAAATGTCACTTTGGAGGTGCCTGTCTATATTAGGAACCCACCTAACTACTTTCAGCTAGATACCCAATTTTTAGATGGGTAAAGTTAGGTAAATTGAACTCCACCCATCATGAGGGAATAAGTGTCTCACAGCTGAGAACAAGTATTTGCCACGAAAAACTAACACACAGCCACAGACGTTTGCAGTTGCCAAATTACACAGCCTACAAATGCTATCGATAGATCAAGTGTTACAAGCAGCTAACGCCAGGAGGGATTGCGCGGTGAGAGCCCCGCAGCGCTGCCGCTGGAAAGATGCTCGAAGGATGCTCGTGCTCCTCCCGGGCAGCAGCGCCTGGGAGCAGCGCAGTGCGGGCTTCGGGGGAACCGCAGAGTGCTGGTGCCACCTACAGGGAACTAGCGCTTAAAACGTGGGAAAGTCGTTACCGCACAGCGGGGATAAAATGGGCCACAGACGTACAGCTGGGGGGAAAAGAAAGCCTAAAGACAAGGTCTCTTGCTGCTGTGCAAAAGATATACACCATCAAGAGAAGTAGCAGCACAAAGCTTACATCTTTGCCTCAACATAACTTGCAAATGTAAATATGGAAGGTATATTTAAGACAAACAAATTGCTGATTCCTCTCACCTTCAAACCATTTTGCAGCCTCACAGCTGTATTGCTGCCCTTCTTCCTCCAATTATCTGCACTCTGATGAAATAGCCGACAAACTGACCCCATCTGGAGGCTGGATCCTGCTTCCCAGCACTGCTGTAGCACCAATCATGGTTGGGGCCAGCTAGTGGGGTGGGAGTTGCCTTGGGTGTCCAAGAAGCACTGACTACATGGCCAAGAAAGCCTCAGGGATGCAACTTCACAGCACTCTGCTGATCACCAGCTTTTCTGAATGACCCACCTGAAGTCTAGCATCTGCCTGTGTAACTTAAAACTGCTCTGCATTATAGCAGGAAAAGAACCGGCATCCACAAGCTGAGGAAGGGTTGTGCATAAATATGTCATCATCTTTCACCAGTAAATCTGACACATAATTCACTGTGATAACTACAGTGTTGATGATAACCTGCAAGGACACCATGGAGCTTGTGGGGGTGTTGCCAATGGGTGGACTCTGCAGCTTTTTCATAGTAGGCTGAAGCAATTTTTGAGCAAGTGTTCACCAGAACATTGTGGACCACAGTGACTTCCTCAGTCTTAAGCTGCTGCACGCAGTCACTGCCATGGGTTGGTCTGTGGGCATGGCATTCATACTGTGAGTCTTACTTGCCTCACAGGAAAGCCCATGTGGGAGCAGTGCTAGAGCCAAGAAATAAGATATTGAAAGGAACCTGTACTGCCAGGTGCAGCTGTAGTTTTCTTCAGACTCTAATTTATCTGCCTTCCCACCTATAGAACCTGGTAGAGTGCAGAGCACTTCTTGGCTCACTCCCGCTAAATCCCTCCTTGCCTGGCTCTGCTGCCAGTCAATACCTTACGGCTAGTGACACAGGGCACCAGGTAGAACGAATGCCTCAATCCTACCATGCACTACAGGCCCGCACACAGAGGATTCCTGTTCTCTCTTCCTTAAATAAAGGCTAACTGATGAAAGAGTATTTGATATAAAACATTTGCTAGTTCACTGAGCTCTGTGAGAGAAGTACCTTTGAGGCTCTGGGTTAGTTCAGTTAGGAGATGACTGAAATGCCAAAGAGTTGGGTACTTGTCATACTAAAGGGAAACACCACATGATGCCATTGCCTGTCTCTGGGTCCAACAGGGCCAGTGCCACACAGCTCCAAGACTGACCCACCGCTGGCCAAGGCCGAGCCCATCGGCAACGGTGGTAGCACCTCTGTGATAACATATTTAAGAAGGGGAAAAAAACCCTGTGCAAGAGCAATTGCCGCTGGAGAGAGGAATGAGAATATGTTAGAGAAACAACTCTGCAGGCACCAAGGCCGGTGAAGAAGGAGATGGAGGAGGTGGTCCAGGCACCAGAGCAGAGATTCCCTAGCAGCCCAGGTAGGTTAATGGTGGAGCAGATATCCCCCTGCAGCCTGTGGAGGACCCCACACCAGAGCGGGTGGGTGCCCAAAGAGGCTGTGAACCCATGGGAAGTCTGCACTGGAGCAAGCTCCTGGCAGGACCTGTGGAGAGAGGATCCCATGCTGGAGCATGTTTGGTGACAGGACTTGTGACCCCATGGGGGACCCACAGTGGAGCAGACTGTTCCTGCAACTGCACCCCATGGAATCGACCCATGCTGAAGCCATAGGAAGGACTCACACTGGGGAAGTTAGTGGAGGACTGTCTCCTGTGGGAGGGACATCACACTGGAGCAGTGGAAGAGTGCAGGGAGTCCTCCCCTGAAGAGGAAGGAGTGGCAAACTATGTGATGAACTGACTGCAAATCCCATTCCCTGTACTGCTGCAGGGAATGACGTAGAGAAATTGGGAGCTCAATTAAGCCTGGGGGGAAGAGAGGGGTGAGGGGAAGGTGTTCTTAGGATTTGGTTTTATCTCTCTTTATTATACTCTGATTTTGATTGGTAATAAACTTAACTAATTTACCCGAATCTTGCCTGTGATGGTAACTGCTGAGTGGTCTCTCCCTGTCCTGGTCTCCACCCACAAACCTTTCCTTGTGTTTCCTCTCATCTGTCCAGCTGGGGAGGGGAGTGCTGGAGCAGCTTTGGTGGGCACCTGGTGTCCAGCCAGGGTTAACCCACCACACATGACTGAGTACTAACATAACTTTGCCCACACTAAACATCATTCCTTTCCTTATACATACTATGGAAAGTTTAAAATCTTTTGGTGTCTCCTTGGGGGCAGTGAGTCAGACAATTGACTTGGTGATATTTGGTCAGATAAACCAACAGGTGAATGCCTTTGAAAGAACAATCGGGTTTCTCTTATGAAGGGAAGGCTTGACCTGCATCCCTGCGCGCATGCAAGAAGGATGTCGGCTGGGCATTTTTCACTGGAGGCCAGATGGAACCGTCCCCCTCTGGTGCAAGCTGGCTTGGCTTCTTGACTTCTCAGGGCAAAAGAAAAGCAAAGAAAGGCTCTCCGCTATTGTCATGACAAAAGTTATTATTTGAATAAAATTCTGAATACGGGTCCTCACATACATATAACATGAAGGAGACGGCTGACGGGTAAGCAGGCAATTGAGCCCCAGAAGGGGCACTTGGTGAAAAGCAGCTGCGGGGAATTTGTTTCTGGGTTAAGAGGAGATCCGGGAAAAACCTGGCGGTTTGTCTCTCCTCGGCGCAGTTAAACCTACGACAGCAGCCGCGACCTGCGTCCTCCGGGGCCGCCCCACGCCCCGGGGGGGCGGGCCCTGCTTTTCGCCAGAGCGGGAAGAGGAAGGAGAGGCGCCGCCGCTGCCGCCGGCAGTCCCTAGCCGCCCTCCGCGGCGGTGGGCGGAGAGAGGCGGCCCGTGGTCGAGTCCGGCGTCGGGGCCATGCCGGCAGTGCTGGCCGTCGCCTGGGCCCTGCTAGCCGCCTCCTTCCTGGCGGCGCTGCTGCTGCTGCTGTTGCTGTGGCGGACCCCGGTGCAGCGGCCCGGCGGCGGCGTCCCCGGCCTATTCCAGGACCTCATCCGGTACGGGAAGACGAAGCGCGGCTGCGAGCAGCACCCGGCCTGGCTGCGCCTACTGCAGGTGCCCAAGAGGTGAGGGGGCGGCTCGGAGGGCTGCGCTCCTCCCTGCCAAGCGTTACCTGCCGCCATGTTCTGGAATGCTGCCCGCCGTAGGCCACGGTAGCGCGAGAATAACTGTCTCTGTATTGTAATTAATTCAGATGAAGATACAGAAAATAAATAGGATATTGCATATTTTTATAGAGTTGAGCTCTTTCTTTCTTTCTGTCTTTTTTTTTTTTTTCGGAAGTGTTACTCTGTTTTTACAGATGGGGAACCGAGGAGCATGAGGCCTGTGATCATACAGAGTCCATATGTTCCAAATTGGAACAAAAGCCGAATTCCTCAAATCCCAGCGTCATATAGTATCTGCCAAACAAATCGTCCTGTAAGACTCAGGGTAGGGATCTGGGAATGCAGATTCCTGAGGCTAAGTGTGGCTATGCGAATATACTGCAGGTTTACTGTCTTAAACTGATTCTCAGTTGTCTTCTTCTTCCTTGAAGATTTCTTTTTAAAATGTGGCTTAGGATACTAATAATAGCATGTTAACATAGATTTCTGGACCCTGCATGAGCAGTCTCTAATAAGGCAGAAGAACTGCTGTGTTATCCAAACACATCTCTTAATCGACATTTAATAGGATAAAAGAGGGAAAAGAGAGGGTAAAAAAAAACCTCAACACTTTTCTGTATGTTGCTGGGATTTCATAATTTTTGATCAGCAAAGATTCACGACTGGAACTAACCTTTGATTTGAACACAGGTATGACAGGATCTTGCAAGGCCAGCAGGACAGGACTGGGAGGCTACTTAATCCAAAGATCCAGTCACTGCCAATGTAACTATCTTATCAATGATGCATTTTATATACTCAGCTTTCAAATGAAATGTGAAAATGAAGTTTTGTGACACAGCATGCTATTCATGGAAAAGTATCTTGGTTAACAGCTTCTGGTTACAGAAAGTACCCAGGGATGTGTTTAAACTCTGCAGTACCCTCAGTGACAGTAGGGGCTTGTAAAGGCAGCATACTGCAAAGTGCAACATTCTTAAGGTAGATTCTTGTTTGAGATGACCCTTCTCCAACAGAAGTTTCCTAGTGCCCCTTTTTAGGGAAGATGGTGTCTGAAAAATGTGGCTTTTTCAGGGAATTGGTCTTGAGTTCTCAACATCTACAGAGCGATTCTGTTACTCAGGTAGAGGACCCATAACCCTGCTAGCTGAAAGAATGGAGACCACGAAGGTAGCCAGTGAGTCATTTTTTTGTTTCCATTCATCTGCATCTTGTTTCCATACAAGCACTGTTATTTTCACTAGCCTAGGCTTGTCATTAACTTTCCCATTTCATCTTGCCAAATGTTATGATTCGTTCATTTTGGGTTGGTTTGGCAAACAGTGAGCATTCATCTTGAGGGTTGACATACTTGGGATTGCTGAAAGCATGTCTCTGCGAAGATGGCAGGACTAGATGGTAGCAAAAAGCAACATGTGGAGAAAGTTCTCTGGTAAGTGATGACACGGAAAACTACTAAGTAACAGTACAGCAAGGAAGGAGATTGAAACTTGGAGGTGGTGATGAGCTTTTATCAATATACAAGTTCTATTTCTTTCAAAGAAAATGAGGGAGGGAGGGTAAATTTTACTTCTGATGTTGCAAATCAACAGAGCAAATGTTGCTGTCTCTCTTTGGTAGAAGAAGGAACTGAGGAAGAGAAGTGATTGTCTGAAGGGGCTACCAACTGCAAATGGATGAGGTGCTCTGGAGCCTGCAGCAATGTTCATTACCTCTGTGCTTCTGACTTGGCCACTTAATTGCTGTTGAGGGACACCTGAGCAGCTTTGGGAGGGGGTCACTTTATCTGGTTTCACTGAGCGATGGTATTGTAACCCTACACTCCCCCAAAAGAAAAGTTAGCATGTTCCAGAGAAATACAGTCTTCTCGGTTCCATCCTAGTGTTGCACCAGTAGTTACATTGTCAAGACAAGGCTATCAGTGTCTTCCTGTGGTAATCTCTTTGCAGGTCTTTCCAGAGGTCCTGATTTTTATTTATAGCCATGAGGACTTTCACTTTTAAAAGCAAAAGAAAATACTGCATCACTTAGCTTGAGCTGGATATTGTAGGCTGTTAATCTCTGTCCAGTTACTTGTCTGGACCCTAATGTCTTGCATTTCAGTAATGCATAATGTGCT
Organism: Chloroceryle amazona; assembly: GCA_027560015.1. Taxonomy (NCBI): domain Eukaryota; kingdom Metazoa; phylum Chordata; class Aves; order Coraciiformes; family Cerylidae; genus Chloroceryle; species Chloroceryle amazona. The sequence continues at coordinate 4,977 of JANHFX010004882.1, read as the reverse complement.
TTTATAAGTGTATTATAGGTTTCTTAAAAAAACATGGTCTTGCCTTGTAATCACCCAGTGGTATTGGTGGCCTCTCCTTTTTTTTTCTTCTGTATGATTGTTCCAGACCTTGAATTTGGAGGGGGTAAGATATTTCAGTGTACAGATGAGTAATTACTACTAAGTGCCTTTTGCCATCTGCATTTGTCATTTATGAACTTCAGCATGCCATCGTTTGCATTCACTAGCACTGAGGAAAGTGGGAGTGCTGCTAGGTGCAACAGCCTGGAAATGCCCAGAAAAAAATCAATTAGAATGTGTTTTCAGTGGTGTAAATTATAAAGATGTTGTGCACGTCCTGGTTAGTTGTAAGCATTGAGGAACACCTTTGCAATGTGTGGTTTACACTTTTTCCTCTTCAGTGTAGCTACGTTTAGTAAGGTAAGCTTGGTACCACTGGAGTCCTGAGTTCTCTACTTACTGTTGTGCGGACCAAAAGGGAATGTACTCACCATCAAGCAAGCATGTCCTGCAGCTGCATTTCCAACTAAGAAACAATGAGAACATTAATGAAGATTCTTTTTGTTCCCACAGGTGGTTTACTCACTTTTATGTGGTTTCTGTGCTCTGGAACAGCTTTCTGCTGATCTGGCTTTTCCAAGCTGAGTTTCTTGGAGGGTTGCTCCCATCATGGATTCAGCACATGCACCATGCTCTTGGCAGGGATTCTCAGGCTGAGGACATGGGCAAGTATTCCAGCTGTTATGATCCAGCCATAGAAATACTAGAAAGCTGCACTATCATCCTGTGCTGAATTTGTATTCTTCAGGTGCTACTTCATCAGCTGCTTTTAAACTAGACTCCAAGTGACCTTCCTGGAATAATAAGTCCTTTTTTCATTATTCAAGGTAGAGATGATTCTAATTTATGGATATGATGTATTTCAGCAGTCCTTTTAGAGGAAAGTGCCATCAGCACCTTCTAGAAATAGTCTCACTGTGGTCAGCAGTGTCTCACATGCACAAATATTTTCCCCAGTGCTCAGATAATTTAAAATGAAGGTAAAGTTTTGCTGTGGGCAGGGGAAAAAAGTAGCCTTTTTGAAGCACTGTTAGGGTTAAGTTGTTCCTATCTGTCTCAAAGTTGCTATTTTTTTTGTCTGCAAGCAGACAGTGATCACTTCTCTGCACTCTTGGTTCTCCTACTGCTTTGGCTGCATAGCTGTCGAAGGCTTGCAGAATGCCTCTGGACCAGCGTGTTTTCCAATGGTGTCATTCATATCGTGCAGTACTGCTTTGGACTTGTTTACTACATTGCTGTTGGCTCAACTGTGCTATGTCAAGTGCCTGCTAACATCAGGAAGGGTAAGTGCCTCCTTAGTTCCTACCAAGGGTGTCGTTTTGCTCCCATTTGTTTCTATTGCGGCAAATGGTTTCACAGAGGGCTGCTTGTGTGAGAAGTGTGTTCGCTGATAAGATCCTTAGTGGCATAGCTGAAAGTAACTACATTTCAGTATATCAGATTACACCAACATTATGCACAAACACAGACACACCAAGACTGACACGCTTCCATGTTCACCACCGCTATTGTTTCCTGAAAGACATCTCACACAGATACTTTCAGGACCATTACTGCTAAGTTTTGCATTGAGATGTATATGCTTTATGAAGAACAGTAAAAGGTACCAGTTCTCAAATGCCACTACCAACTTCAGTTCTCAAACTGGAGTTTGTTTTATTTTAGTTGTTAACTTTCCTGTGAGATGAATCTGCGAGACTGCCATGGCCACCTTCTTTGTTTTCCATTGAGAACTGCCACTGCTCTGCCTTGCATCAGTCTCTTCTGTCCCTCAGTACTGTAAAGTTTCCATTACTACAGCAGAAGTTTGAATTATATGACTTGTTTCTGCCAACCTATTCTACTGATTCTCGCAGCTGAGCTGCTATTCCCCTGCACAGATGAACCAGGAGCTGGTTGCGGCACTTCTCCCATGACTAATTTTTCTAAGGTGATTGTTATCAAATACAGAATTTTAGTGAAGTTTTTAACCACTTCCACCCGCATCAGCTCTAGTTTAATCCCATGATTTTTTTAAAAAGAACCTTCAGATCTCCTGTGTGTAGATAAAGCCTTCTTCTTTCCGGACCTGTTAGCTACTTTCTATGTCTTGTAGACTCTTAGAGATGGTGTCTTGGCTTGTACATGGGAAATCATTCTTAATACAGTGAACATTTTTTTGAAGGCCTAAATGGCTCGCACTGTGCGAGTGTGTGTGTAGGTGTACATATATATGTATCTCACTGTGAACAAGACAAAACAACTGTGTAGTTATATGTTGACAACATCTTTAATTAGGATGATAAGAGTTACAAAGTGTTGAATATTGAGGTCTTAGACTATCAATTATGTACCAGTTGTACATTATGCTGTACGTCAAGCTACTGGATTAAAAACTAAGCATTTTTAGTATAGAGCAGTTAGGGAAAATGAACTACCAGCTGAGCACTTAAATGATGCAGGATTTAAAAGCATCTTTCAGGAGATTAGAGGCTCACTACTAGAATTTTGTAAGTCGGTGACATTTAAAAAATACGTACGATGTTTTGGGATGATGGTTGGGAAGGTATTTCCTGGCCATGTATTAATGGAACATATTTCACTTAGGAAAAGAGCTTTCTGTGCAGATCTGCTGGTATCACATTGTAGGAGTTACAATGTACATTTGGGCCTCTCTTCACCAACACAGATGTCTTGTGATTCTAGCTAATCTTAGAAAAAGTAAATCAGGTAAGATGTTTCATTTCTCCCAACCATTTACTGAGGTATTTTTTTCCCGGTTGTTTCAATAGGCTTCTTCTGTAGCTTCTTTTCAGCTCAGAACTTTTCAGTTTCTGTAGTGTGGTGCTCTCTGTAAGACTTTTAGTAGAAGAAAGGAGGCTGTTTGGAAAAGGGGTTGGATGGCTGAATGGGGGTGAGGGGTGTGTGTGTCTGTACTTAGAATTTCACAGAACTTAAAATGAAGGTCTAGCTTCTGGTATCGTAAGGACAGACACATGCTGATGCTTAGGACTTGTACCATTCCTCAGGGACCTCACTTCTGTCTCCATGTGGGCTAAAAATAAGTTTCCTTGCTCTGTATTTGCACAGAGAGCCAGCGGTGGCATCTTATTACAAAGTGCAAAGCTGCCAGATCAGATGGAGGTGGATGATGATGATAACTTTAATGAGCATGTTCTGTGATCATGAGTAGAAAAGTTTGTTTAATGTGTTCTCAACTAATTTCTTTCTATTTGCTTGCAGGAAAGGTCGTAAGCCTTAGCCACAGTGTACCTTTTGGAGATTGGTTTGAGAGAGTTTCTTGCCCGCATTATTTTGCAGAGCTCCTCATCTATGTATCTATGGCCATCACACTTGGATTTTACAATGTGACGTGGTGGTGTGTAGTGCTGTATGTTCTTTTTAATCAGGCACTGGCTGCTGTTTTGTGTCACGAGTTCTATCAGAAAAACTTCAGCTCTTACCCAAAGCATCGGAGAGCATTTATACCTTTTGTTTTTTAGAACATTTCTACTAATGTATCTTTAATGCAAACTGGGAAATGTTTTCTATAAGGTCATAAGATATTTATGGTTTATTAAACCAAGGTAAAATTGCACATTTTCTCTAATTCTATCTTAAAAGGTCATAATTGTAATTATACTGTCATCCGTGTTACCAGTTTATGTGGGGAAATGTAAGGGCTCTGCATATTATACAAGCTGAAAAAAGGGTTTACTGAAGACTTTAATTCAAGCTGAAGAGATGCTAATTGGCTCTTTTCTGGTTTATAATTATATCTGATGCATAAAACACTTGCAGTTGTGCAGCAAGCTCAAATACATATATGTAAAAACTGTGTAGTGAAAGGTTTTTCCTGGTCTCTCTTCTTTGAATCACTTCAGAGGGAGGCAAATTGTGTATTGTCTTTCTGTGCTTCCCTGTTGATAATTAAAACCAGCCACTGCTTAACTGCAAGCACAAAAAATAGTGGAGAAAGCTGTGGGAGAGGAATGACTCACGCTCAGCAGTGGAGATAAACAGACCCATTCTCTGCATTATCTCTGCTGCGCCAAAGTGTTCCCATTCATTGATGAAAACTCCTTGTTTATCCCTAAGCTGGGAAAATCATGGAAGGTGGTCTAGAGAGGCAGTAGAAGAGAATTTGCAGAAAACTTTGCTCTTGGTTATGGTTCTGTTGCCATTATAGCTGGTTATTGAAATCCCCTGTGTGTTAGAGGGGCAGTTACACAGGATGACTGTAACCACAGCTACACTGGGTTTTAAACAGCCTGGGGGAGCCCATGTAATGAACTGTGAAGCAGAGAACCCATGGAAACCAGTACCTGACAAGCACTGCAAAGAAATTGTTTACTGGGGTGATGATGTCCCTCAGCACAGAGGTTTTTTATATTTAACCATTGAATATTTTGGTCCTCATGATACTGGAGTGAATGATCATGATCACATTTGCATGACATAGCCTATAGATGCTGGTGTTTCAGTGTTTTCTACTGACACTTGTATATTGGTTTGTACATGAGATTTTTTTATATACTGAAGAAGATCTTATATGTTAAGTAAACAGTTTACTTACCCTTCTATTTCCATTTCTTATCATTTTCAAAATTGAGTGAAGTATTTGCAGAACACAAGCAATTACTTTGCACAGTGTTGTGCCTCTCTGGGCTCTTGCAACCCTCTCTCCGTCAGCCTTCAGGTCACTATCAGCAGAACTCTGTCTTGGGACTGCATCTTTCCCTGCTATAATTTTTAGCGATTCCCCAGAGGCCCCTTGAGCCAGGCTCCCAGCATAGCCTGTGTTACTGGCATTCCTGGGCCTGTACTGGGCTGTTAGTCCTTCTCAGGGAGCACGTTCCGATCCTCGCCTCCGAGAGAGCGTCGGGGTGCGCGGCCCTCCTAGGGTCCTTTGGGCTTCTAGAAACCTTGATTTGCCCA
>JANHFX010004881.1:44069-56282 GCA_027560015.1 Chloroceryle amazona | reverse complement strand
GGTGCTGACTTAGGGCAGCAGGGGTATGCTCTACAGGAGGCATCAGGATGGGGCATGCAGCTCATTCAGGAACCGCTGAAGCAACCGTACCTCCAAAGCCAGTGTGGATGAGATGAGACATTTGCTCTTCAGGGATCTGCCCTTGAGGAGTACAGACAATTCCACCTCTCTCCAAGACTTCACCTTTAGTTCATCTTCAGCTGCTTCTGCAGCACCCAGAGATAGATGAAATAAAGCTGCTTTCCACAGTGCTCAAGTTCATCACGCTTGTTTGGTTAACTTAAATCACATCATTTAACCCTTTAGCCATGCACACAGCTCCTGGTCATCAGTGGCACCGCTGTTAAGTGTGTACACTGCTCACTCCTCTACACTAATACATATACACTTAAAGAAGTTAAAGAGGTCACTACCCTGAAAAATAACCCACGATTAAAAATAGACATCCTTCTCCACTCACCTCCTTACATCACAGGAAGAGAAGTTAATTCCAAATCACCCCAAACTAGGTAGTAATCAGGTTTCAGAAATATCTTGTAGAAGCTCATTTTACCTTTGTGCCCGTAACAGAAGACTCCCGAAGACAGAGAAACTTTCATCATGTATAAATGACCAACAATTACATCAAAACAAATGAAGGGCTTCAAAGCAGGGTGGAAAACCAGGGGGAAATTCCATCCGATTCAGATAGGACATAATTATCTTCTACAGGAAATAAAGCTGTATTTTTAAGAGGTGACCATTCGGATAGATTCCGTAGGGGGTTAGGATTGTGTGCTGATTTCTCATCAGGTTGCAGAGTATCTCCCCAGAGAGATGACAGATTTTACTATTTTCTTGTAATTATTTTTCAACATAGGCTCTTAATCGGGTCGTGGAAACACGAGAGCTCCCAGAGCAGGCTGCATTACACTGGCTACCACCATTCCTATTTCATCTTGAAAAATCAGTTCCAAGATTCCGAAGTATCTCATACTGCTACGTTACTACTCCGAGTTAATACCACCCCAACAATCCAGTAACACCAGAATCTCCCACCTTCCAGCCTTAGCAATTCTCTGCTCATTCCAATTCACCATCTCTCCATTCCAGGAGCCAGTACACACTGCTGCTCTTGAACCAACCCGCGCTGTTTAAATATTAAATAGACACACAGCCTGGGTTGGTGTAAAGAGAAATACTCCTATACAAGCAGAAAACACAGTATGATATTTAAAATAGTTAATAGATAGAAACTGAACTTACAGATGGATACAAACGTATTTAAAGAGAGGAGGAAGGTCACTGGTATATTAACAGTTCTTAAAGGAGGTTGGGAGAAGATTCAGTGATGCATCTTCAGAAAAATATCTCTGGCAATAGATTACTTGTTGATAACATTTTCCACCTCATTCTGTAAAGGGGATGAAAATCAACCAACTAATGACCAGCATATGTGGGTAAGGGTGTCAGGTTGGATGGAAAGACATTGTCATGGGACGTGAAGACTACAGGCTCTACTGTAACGTAAACCAACCGCAGAGGAGACACTTTCTACTGCTTTTCTACTGCAGTCATTCAGCAATAAACCAGAAATACTCCACAACGTTCATATCAATCTAAGGATAAAGGATTCCATACCCTCTTGATGATGGCTGGGTGTGTCTTCCCCTGGCCAACCTGACTGTGACCTCAACCCAAACGGCCCTTCCAAAGAATAAAGTGTTTCACTAAAGTGCAGTTAACTCTGAAACCTAAAGACAGCACGGCTGTAAGCAGTGCTCACTCCTTAATTTCCCATCACTTTCAGTATCCTGGCAAGAGGACAGTTAATTTTTAACTCAACAACTACACACTGAACATACAGTTACAGATTGAGTCTTTCTTTGTATGAATAATGTGCTGCCTCTCCTCTAAATATGTAACGTGTCCGTTCTGACTACAGCATTAATTATTAAATATCCTCATCAATTATTAATATAAAATTATTCTCTTTCATTTTTAAAGTATAATTAGCCTTTCCTTCTGACACATTCTAGCAAGAGACTCTCCAAATGTGATGTAGGAATTCATGTCATTCCAAAACCTTAAGACACGGATGAATGAACTCTATCGATACCTTTGTTCAATGAAACTTGCTGCTTTTAACCATTCCTATTTACACTATAATAGCACATAAACATTTTAAATCAAATCAGCTGGTCATAAAATCTATTTTTGCTCTGTAATTTTGCATTAGTTGTATGAAATGGATAATGGCCTCCATAATGTATTTATTTCCCTGTGGAAGTCAGTCATGAGAAGCCTGGCAGGAAAATCACTCCTCAACAAAGACAAAACATCCCAAGCATCTCAGGGCTTCACAGGTCAGACTGCATCTCCTTAGGAGGGTCCTGCTGCCCTAAGCCCTGCTCTGGCCTTGAGGAGCATCTCCTGTCCCTCTTGCTGGGGAAAGCCCTGTTCACTTGCTGCTGCCATGTCCCCGCTCACTGCCTCCTGCCTCCTTCCACCATCACATTTTTAATGACAGCCCTGAGCCAAAAGTCACAGAAAGTGAAGAAAAACTTCTACCTAGAGGGCTGGATCCAGCCCAGTGGGCACACACATCATCCAGTTTTAGTTACATGGAGACTTCAATAATTTATGTTTTCAATTTGTTATAACTTCAGCAACGAGAGGCAGCGCTGGGAGCAGTCCCCTCTGCTTCATCCCTCGTTTTCAGGGGTGACAACAGACACTGCTGAGCTGTCAGTGTAAATTCCAGCCAGCAGCAGAGCGGGGCAGATGCTTAAATGAGTGTGCAGCTTCAAGCACATAAATAATCCCACCGACCAGAAAACACTCAGCTAATATTCTTTCCTAACTTCTCAGGAGTATTTGAGAAGCAGCACTTTGATCTTTTTTAGCTGTCAGGTCCATGATGAGGCAGAGCATGTTCCTCAGTGGGGTGCTGGAGACAGGCCTGGAAGCAGCTAGGTCATTGGGGGGTTCATCTGGACACTTACAAACTGAAGCTGACTTGCAGTTTTTCCCCTAAATGTGAATTATTGCAGTTTCTTGGGACCATGAACTACCCTCGTGCTCTGTGCTTGTTGACAACCAAGGGTTGACGACCTCCTCCCATGGCTGCACATCTCCACTCTACCCTGCTACCAGGGGACTCCTAAGGGGCCGGGAAGACACCAGCGTGCAAACCCACGAACCAGGGGATGTGTCCCACCTTATTCCTTCAAGACATAAGAAGTATGTTTACGTGAAGCATTTTGAGAAGAAATTCACATAACGCAAATCTCTTCAGCAGCTTCTGGACTCCCTCCATGACCCGGAGCAAGGTGCTGTGCCCAGAGCTACGGGACTTACCCTAAGTGATGTACGTCACTCACAAACCCTCTCCTGACCAGAAGGCAGTGCCAGTTTTTCTCCTTTTGACTACTAAGAACATCAGCAATCTCATCTTGACACAGAGCTGGCCCGGCTGATGGTCGAGTGTATAAATGATGGGCCAAAGATAAGAGAAGCACCTACCAGTGTAGTCCTCGTAGCACTCACAAGTGTAGCCCCCTTCCCGGCTCCGACACAAGCCGTTGCTCCCGCAAGGGTTGGAGTAGCAGAGGTCAATCTCTGTCTCGCAGTAGTCGCCCGTGAAGCCCGGGGGGCATCGGCACCGCAGGCCGTTGATGGGGTGGATGGGGCGGAAGAGGACGGTGTTGGAGCTGATGAAGGGGGCCGAGCTGTCGAACTTTAGGACGGAGACGCACTTCATGTAGTTCTCACAGGGCTCCCGCAGGCAGATGTTATCGTCAAAGGGCAGCACCCTCTGAGTGGAAATCAGGGTCAGCAGGGTCCTGTTCAGGTAGATCTGCTCCTGCAGGTCCTCCGAGGGAAAGAATTTGTTTCGAATGCCACCGGGGAGCAAAGCCGAGAAAGTCACGTTGAGGATATTGGAGCTGACGTCGGTGTCGTTCTGGATGTTGAAAACAAAGATGCCGTCCTTGGCGGTGGAGAGCACCGTTGCCACCCCCTCCACAAAGAGGGACAGGAGGGGAGAAAGGAACCTCTCCTGGGACATGTTCTCCAGCCGCACCGTTATGCTGTTGGTGAGCATGTCATCCGTGATGATGGTGACGCGCAGGGTGCAGACTGCGGTGACGCTGTGGACGCCATCTGAAGGGAAGAGAAAAAGATAATAATGGCATCAGAGAGCAGGATTCGACCGACGGGCAAGGAGGCTCCCACAGTCTCCTGGGAACGAAAGGGACCCGCAGGGCGTTTCAAAGCACTGGGATGGAAGAGGGAAACGTATCCACCTTCTGCAGAGACTGCCAATGCCTTTACTCAGGAAAACAAAACGTCTTAGGGGATCGAAAAAGCTCAGGACACCTGGAGAACATCCCAGGCAAACAACTGGCAAGGGCAGTGAGCGTACAGCCAGCCTGAGAGCCCCAGGATGGCCAAGTGGCAGCCAAGAGGAAGGGGCCTCTCATGACTGCAGTTGCATAGATCTCCATACAAGCCCCTGCAGGTCCACAACCAGTGCTGGGAAGCTGTCACTTTTCACAGCCCACTACCAAAATTATCTTCTCCGGGCATGGTTCAGGCTTAACGAGACAGAGCTTTGCACAGAGAACTGTGACCAGAGCTTTAGATAAAAGTCACCTAAGGAAACAAGCCTTCACATCTGAACACCTGAACTTCTTCATTCCTCACACCTAACTTCTTCAAAACACTTTAGGAAAATCAGAAAAAAAAATATTGAATAAAATATGCCTGTAATGAAAAGCAGACCTTTAAAAGCTTCCATTTTATCCTTCCTTTAAAGCTCTTCTGATATTGCTGTGGACATTCTGCAATAAAACCCATAAATATATCTGGCACTAACACCTGACACTGGACCGAGAGGTGCCACTGTAAAATCCTGGTACACCCTGAGGGTTACAGAAGTGCCACGAAGGGACAAACTCTAGAGCATTCTATCCCCATGAACCACAATTATGACACAGTCAGTGCTATAATTAGTCCAAATTCAGTGTGATGATGGAATGGGAAATCGTGTCATCACTGAAAGCAAAGCACTTAGTTAATCCTGTCTCCTTGCTAACGTTAAGGGCTCGTTCAAAAGCATTAGCAAAAAGATGGTGACTATCACAGCAGCTTCTAGAATTCCAGGAGAGATCAAGGTGGGCTTCTGAGAAGAAAAGCTCCTTCTCAAAGATCTCATGGTGTAAATAACCGGCCAGAAATGGGGGTGAGTTCATCTCTCTCATCTCGACTCGTTTGAGCAGCCAGTATCTGGCTCACAGTGGGGTTTAAGAACGGAATCGAGTTGCCCTAGTCCCCAGCTAAGTGCTGTAGTCTTGGCCCAAAGCACCCCAGAAATAACCATTTCACAAGTAACCTGCTATTGCATTCATTTCAATTACACAGTAAGTGGAAATTCGATTTTTCAATCCCATCAACATAAAGCTGCAGCAGAAACTGCATCTGACTCCATCTAAATCCAGTGCGAGATCAAAATTCCAACTGCGTGGATTGCTGAGGGTCATTTTCCAAAGGTTTCTTATCCGGAGTAGGAGTTTGTGACCCATTATGGCCTCTTACAAAAGGTCTTTCAAGAACAGAAAAATCAGAACAGTTCCTGTCCTATTCACTGTCACCACTGCCTCAAGTACTTCTTTGTTTTAAAAAGAAATGTACCGTTGGAAGATTTTTTTCCTCGAATAATCAAGTAGCAATACAGTAAATTACAGCAGCATCATTAACCAAATAGCTTCCGACTGCCTCCTCCTGAGCGGGTTGTCTGTCAAAGCTCAGCTGTTGACTTTTTTCCACACTGAAGCAGCTTCTGGGCAAATAGAGAAATATTTTCTCCTGCCCAGCTAGAACCAAAGAGTCGGGAGAGGTCGTTCTTCAGGGGGATGTGTTTGGTGTGCCCTCCACAGAAGCTCATGCGCCAGCTGGGCTCCCAGGCTGGCAGAAACCTTTATGTCCTCGGCCTCAAACTCATTCTAGAAACGCCTGGTTTCGGTCTCCATCAGGACCCAAAGCAACCTCGTTGCAACCTCTTCCTACAGGGTGAGTGGATTTCTGGCCAACGGACGACGCGGGACACACCGTATTTTCATAAGCACATCCTCAGACGACCTTACCCACTGCTGTCAGCAGCACGGTTCCTTCCCCTGAAAGGCCAGAAGCAGAACAAACTATTCGCCTTATTTTGTTTTTTTTCCTAAAGCAATTGGCATTTGCCTGCCTGTCCCATAGGGTGCCTGAACTATTTTGCTATTTGTTGCACAATAAGCTACAGAAGTTCTCTCATGGCAGCGAGGACGCTGGACAATGGCTCCTTTTCTTAAGCAAACACTATGATCTATAGCCCATGGTATGTATAGCAAAGAAGCCAAAATACAATCCACTGTCTGACAACACACTAGAGTCTACAAACTGTCATAATCAATATCAACTGTCACAATATGCAAGAGCTTCCCAGCATTCACAACAGCTATTCTGACACAGTTAATAAATCACTGCAAAAAGCCCGGTGTCAGATACCACACAGCCTCCTTGTTCCGTGGGCAGCACAAAAGAAAACCGGGCACGGACGTATAGCTGCAAAAATGAAGTTGTGTTTTAAAAGCCAGTTGGGCTTTGTGCAGCCCTGTTGCAGAGCATTAAAAGAAAAAGAGAGTAAAAAGGAGCTGAGCATGTGTGCTATAGGCAACAAAAGAGCGGCACGGCTCTACAGACGGCTGGACAAGCGCCTCTTTCATAACACCAGCGAGTCTGAGAGCAGCATCACGGGGTCCCATCATCTATTCATTCAGAAATTCAGGGAGAGTTGAAACAATCTGTGGTTCTATGGGACCAAATTAGTATCTATTCTACTTTCAACAGACAACATTCGCTTTGAGGGCTGGAACAAGCGCGGTAAAGAAAGCGGAAACTTTGTTGTCGTCTGTATTGGGAACTGAATTAAGCCTGAACACACAATAATAAATGTGTGAAATACTCCAAGAAAGTTTCGAATGTTTACTGCCAGAAATGTCAGAAAGATAATATTAGGAAGTACTGTTTTATGGAGTCGTCATCTTGACGGCCTTTCCCTGGCTGCCGTGGCTACCGTAAGCAGCTATCCAATACACGCACACCCAATCTGTTATTCTGCTAAAAAAACCTCTAAAAAAATCTGGTTTTTTCAAAGGTCTTAGGATACAGCTATAAAAAGTCCTTATTGCATTTTGGCAGACGCAAGATGGTTGCAGTCAGGAGTGTGAAACGCCCTTGAAGGGATGATGCGCAGGAGGAACTCTGCCCACACTTTACTCTCTGGAGCAGCCCTTGTGCAAGGCTGAGCTGTTGCCAGTTCTCACCACCATCATCTGCCCGACTGCAGCAAACCAGCTGGGCACGGGAGTCTTCCTGAAGAAGCTCTAAACACACGAGCCGTGCTGGCAGATGGGACACACAAGGGGCTCGAGCGGACAGCCTGGATCTTAGCAGCCCAAGCCACTGCCCCAGGGATGGCCTGAGAAAAGGAAACACGGGAGCGAGCAAGCAGGGAGACAGGAATCAACCCGTCCTTCTGTGGGCTTGACTCCCAAACCACTGGTACCACTGGCTTTTGTCACTCTGCCCTCCAGTTCCTCTTGTGCAAAGCAGGGATAATGGCACTGACATGTGCCCTGTGAAGCAGTGGTTGCAGATGGTGAAATGCTGAGATACTGGGGTAATGAAGGCAACGTGAACACCCTAAAGAAACCCTCAGAGCTTCCTCCAGAAGCTGTTGCAGCCAAGTTTATCAAAAACATCATCACTCTCACACACCAAGAAGATTGTGGATGGCCATGTGGCTGCACCGGAGGAGAGGTGCTCGTTACAGGTGCAGAATTTATATCCCAGAGATATTATTTTATGGGTACTTCCTCCAAAAGAAATCTCCAGAAGGTGAAAATCAAAGCAGACTGTTGTCTTTCGTGTCACTGTCATTGCTGACTACGCTCTTTAAAAACACAACTGCTCACCTTCATCCTCACCCAAAATAATGAAAAGATTTAACAGCATCCAGAGAGCCTGACGCATGAAGAGAAAAGGCAGCAAGGCTAACAAAAGCTTGACCCTCTCTAAAACACACAAAGAATTGATTAAACAGACATTGTTTTGTGATTATCTTTACAACAAACCTCATCAAATCTGAGACTTTAATCTCAGCTTTCTATCTCCTGGCAGTCCATAAACCAAGGAATTTTATTATCTAGAAATGTAAACACAGCAACGTTGAGCTGAAATGCATATTTGGCAACGGCAGCACCTGGCCAGAAAGGTTCTTCTGTTTGTTCTTTGAGTTGGCAGAAATAAAATAACAGTTTTTTGGGCTTATTACATACAAAAGTCTTAGGGCTAATCAGGAACTCTGCATATTTTCTATGACTAATTCAGCATCAGAGCTTTCCTTCATCGATACCCCAATCCAAATCTATTCTAATTCTGCTTTACAGCGCATCTGGAAGTAACAGATGTCAGAGTTTACTACAACCATGACACTTCTCGGTTAGCAAAACGTAGAATAAGGACACTCCACAGGCTGAAATAACCTCTTGCTCTTCCCAGCTCCTAAGAAACAGGCCATGGACAGCAGCCATTGCTTGGTAATGTGCCTTGGAATGATCCAACCTCCTTCCCCACTGCTTCCAGCCGTGCCTTTAGATATGAGAGCTAATACACACCTAGTCCCGGCCTAAGCCTTGAATTAAGATGAGGATGTCCTAGTTCTAGCATCCTCCCTGCTGCTTGGGCTGCAGTAGCACTTAAGCAGCACCAGCTCACGGGAATGGAGACCACAGCCCATACTTGGCTGCTTGAGCAGAGCCGGAACCCGAACCACGCTTCCCGCCGAGGAAACAGCAGTGAAAAATCACCAGGTATCCATAAGTGAGATGCCCAGTTCTGTGCTAAGCTTCAGGTTGTCTCAGAAAGTCTGCAAGTCCTCCAGGGCTGAGCTCCTTCCTTGTATTGTGCTTCCACCACCATGAAAACGGATTTAAAACCCATAAAATATCAGAGTGTTAATGGAATCTCTTCCAAACCACTGCTGTAGGCACTAGAAAGCTTCACTTCTGCCAGTGGAAATAAGAAGTCTATGAGCATCCCTAAGACAAACTCTTTAAAATATTTTCTACGTTATGGAAAAGTTGAAGAGCTCATCAAGCAGAGAAAATCTCCTGAAAGCAAGTAAACCACCCAGAGAACGGCAGGTGGGAACCTAAGTGAGACTGTTTGCTCAACCAGCAGAAAACACTTCCAGAAACAGAAGGGGAAAATAGGCATAACTGTCACCTGACAGAGCTCCTGCCTCGGGGACAGCCCAGTCAGCGAGCAGCCCCACCGAAGAAATGGTTCAGGACTGAAACTGTGCATGGGAGCCCAGTTTGAGTCTGCCTTCCAGGGCACCCTGGCAAGGGACCCGGGGCTGGTGGTGGCCTTAACTTTCCAAAGGACACTCCATCGCTTCCCGTTGGAAAAAACACAAACGTATCACACGGAACACCCTGTCAGTCCTCAGACAGGTACTAATGGATTCTGTCAAAGCCTCCCTTTCCTTGGAATCGGAAATGATGCTAACGAGCAATTCTGCCTTTGCAGCAGGTTGGATGAAATGCCATGGAAACGATTCCCCTCGGCCACATGAAGCTTATGTGACTGATTCTGTCCCTTCAATCCAGGCTGCCGCCTCAGCTCCACGCGTTTAGGAGCTCTGACTGCCAACACAAGTTATGGGCTTTAGAAAAGATGTATAAACCCAATTATCTACTACCCACCCAGTGCCACAGGTTCACGTTGGAACCACTGCTCTGAAGAACACTGAAGCCCACGTCTGCTCCAAAGCCCCTTACGTCAACAGGAAGATTTTCATTGACCTCAGTGGGCTTCGCTCCCAGCCAAAATTGGGCCCGGATCCTAATTCCCTGAGCCCTTGCCAGTGCACTCACACAGAGCTTCACTCCTGACCTGGCAGCCCCAAACAAGACCAGCAGTCTGCCCGCAAACAGGCTCGGGGTTGAAAATCAACCCGTGAGAGCAGATAGCAAAAGATGAGGGATGGGCAGGGCAAGCACGTGGACGGTTGAAACAAGCAACGTGGCCTGCACAGCATGAATTGTAAAGGTTGCAAGGTTTTCCTCAAATCAGGTGTTTGAATCT
This sequence comes from Chloroceryle amazona, assembly GCA_027560015.1. NCBI lineage: Eukaryota > Metazoa > Chordata > Aves > Coraciiformes > Cerylidae > Chloroceryle > Chloroceryle amazona. The sequence goes on along the minus strand of JANHFX010004881.1, from coordinate 46,109 downwards.
GGACCTTGACATCTCTGAATTTCCAGGGTGAGCAGCTGTAGCCTCCCTTCGGCAGACGCTCGGTTTGGAAAACACCGACCGATGCTGCCTGGCATCCTTTGACGAAAAGAGGTTTAGAAGGGTGGCAGGAAGGGGAAGGAGAAACGATCTGGAGGAAAAGAGGGTATCTGGGATTAACCACTCGCAGGCTGGCAGATTGCTGGAGGACAGGCAGTGCTCAGTGCTGGCACAGAGTGCCTACATATGACCGCACCAGTGACCGCCTCTCCCTAAACCAGTATTAACCACGCTGCCTCCAGCACCGTCCCGTTGCCACCGTGGCAGCTCAGGGGACTCGAGGGGTCTGCCCCAACCCGCCTGGGACAGGGTGTATATAGCTGGGTTGTGGCTATGCCAGCTTCTGCCCTACTGCTGCACTGCCCCGCGGCAGTGTCGGCCACATCTGCACTTGTGAAATGATGTCGGGGGCGGAGCAAGGAAAGGATCCTGACGAGTCTGTCCAGGCACTTCCAAGCAAAGTCCCCTCTGATGCTCACGGGGTGCAGACACTCTTAAAAACACAGCAGCTTTCACTCCATGGTCCCCTTGGCAGCAGCTGTAGCAGTACCAGCTAAACCAGCCAGCTAAAAAACCCCAAAGCTGTGGAAGTAGAAGCTGTGCATAAAGCAACTGTGAATTCCCCATGTGTGCAAGAGAAAAAACCAAACTCATTTTGGCATCGCTATCTTTACCGTAGCCTGTGCTGTTCAGGGTTATTCACTCTGTACACAATACTGCAAAGAAAAATACCCCAACATTTCAGCGTGCAGCTTGAACAGGGGATTAAGAACAAACTGATGCCAACTGGATTGCTCAACATTGTACAAGAATGCCATTAGCTTTTCTGAAACCAGCACTGAGAAACTGTGCAATGTGAACTGGGTTGATAACGTCGGTCTGGGGGAATATTTCCAGTAGGTAGGAAGTAAAGGAAGTCAGATCTGATGGGACAAATCACCACTCTTGAATTCTGACTGCAGCAGAGAGGAAAAATCACCTAACTTCCCTGAACACCCCCTCCTGCAGCATCACTTCTTGCTCTTCATCATCTACCCGGTGCACCTGGGTTATAACTGCTGTGGGGGACAAGACGCAGGCAGGGGAAGCTGACAGGGATACAGCAGCTACAAGGGGGACAAGGAAACAAGTCCCAGTCCTGAGCAGAAAGCACAAGTGGAAAGGATGAGGTATGCTTACAGGGAAGAACAGTATGTGTGAAGATAGCCTGAGCATGCTAATAACCAGCTCCTTCCAGACCGCTTTACTGAGGAGGAGATTTTCCTGCTAGCTAAAATGCAAAACGATTTCCCTTCCTGGGCTCTGCACATCTCCCCATCCCGCAGCTTCTTTTGCTTGTTACCAAGGACTGGAAGGTGCCTCTGCCCGGCCATGCTCGGCAGCGGGGCTGAGCCTGCACTGGTGCTGTGGCTGTGGCCAGCCCCCTGCCCATCCTCACCAGGACGAGTGCTCCCCTGCCCAGCCTCTGGCCATGCAGACCCTTGGTGGGGGTCCACAGCCCAGGAGCTCACCCCGCTGCTGCTCCATGGCTGGCGAGCTGTGGCACAGCTCTTAAACTTCAGGGGAAGAGGCAGGTTTCCATTTCATGCTAATGTCCACGGAAACCACGTGTCTCACAGCACTCACCGGACCAGTTCAGATGAAAACCCCCACTCCAGATCTCTACACCAGATAGCTTCACAGGCTGCCTTGCTGGGGGCTCCTCCACCTCCCAGAAAACTTGGTCTCTTTTCATACATAATCAAAACTATTGCCTAATTACTGTGATAATTTTTAAGCCTTTCTGAACTTTAAAGGGAGAGGGTTTCATTATCATTTGCATCCTAATTCTAATTAAATGCGTAGCTAAAAGATGGCTTCCCAGCAAGCCTGCATTACCTGCAGCCACACATCGCAGCGTACCGCAGAGCTGGCCGCGGCGGCTTGGACGTGCTACTGCTGGGCACGGGGAGATGCGGTGAGCAGATGAAGCCCAGGCATGGG
>JANHFX010004881.1:26806-43969 GCA_027560015.1 Chloroceryle amazona | reverse complement strand
GATGAAGCCCAGGCATGGGGAGCCCAGCCACCCATTCACCCCATAGCCAAAGGGCCAGTCATAGGCATCTCTACCTTCCCAGTTGTAACCAGTTACATACAGGAGTTGAAACAGGTTTCTTCAAGAGCCGTGGAAGCACTGGACAAAGTGAACCGCAGTCATGGGATGATCCAGCATGAATCTCCATTCAGGTCACGGTCTTCCAATAAATGATGTATTTCATAGGGAGTAAGCCAACGGCAGCGTTTACCCCGAGATAGGATTTTACGTCACTAACCCCACTTCAAAAGAGTGAGACCCTGCTTGGGGTTCCTGGCCGGGCTGCCGAGGGAGCAACTGATGGGTCGCCACAAAAGCCTCTATTTTCCTTGTAGCTATGCATTCCCCACTAACATTTTCACTCCCCCAGTCTGGTTAAAGCAAGAACTTCCCCAGGCAGGCCAGAGCTCCGGGCAAATCTCTCCCTTTGAGCTTCCAAAGCAGGAGTTTTTGGGGGTGGGGATCTCAGAATTTCAAAACTGTGAGCAGCACTAAGAAAACAGCTTCTCTGCCTCTGTGTTTGCACCCATGCTGCATGGTAGTAACCTCAAAGGGGTGCTTTCAAAATGGCATCAGCAAAATAAAATCCATTGGGTTTATATTTCTAAATGTCTCCATATTCCTGTGCTCCCTTCCCCTGAAGAGAGGCTCAGCCCCTTGCTGTGACCCACAGTGAATCCACAGGGATGCTTCCTACTGGACGCTGTTCAGGTTTCCTATCTTGACTGGAAAACAAAGGAGGGAACAATGAAAACAGACAACAGTCACGTTTTTTCCCATGTCATTTCTGTTTCCAGACAAGCTTTCCAAACAGTTCTCTATCAGCCCAAAGGGTAATTGATCTAATAGGCACTGCAGAAACTTGCCCAGCTCCCTGATACAGAAAAAAACCCTGAAAAATTCAGCTGTGGTAGCTCCACAGACTGTGCTCCTGCTCTCCTTGGGTAACTGAGCGTTCTCAGGCATACATCTTTGGGCTTTCCTTCCCGTTTTCTGTAATGACAGTCATCATGAGTCCATTTGCAAATTAACAGAAGGCAAAACCAGCGGGCTACCCAGCCAGGGAAGAACACGCCGGAGTGGCTACGTGTCAGCTTCCACGTGCAGCAGGCACAGAAGGGTTGGTTCAGCTACTCCTGCCCCAGGAGAGTCGAACATGCTCGAACGCAAGAGACCCACCCAAGAAGGGGAAAACTCTCTTGCTGCTTCAGCTCACATCAAATTTGATGATGGGAGCAGTGGCTGGGGCATGGATGTCCCTCTTGTAACGTGCATGCACTAAAGGAAAGGTTTCCGAGCCTTTGGAACTCTCTCTTTTCTCTCAAGTTCAATTAGGAGATTTTAATAAGTAGATCAAAATCAAGAGAAGTGATGGGGAGCACCAAGGTCCATCCGCTGGGATCTGACACAAAATAGGCTCATTTCTCACAGGCTGACTCTCAATTAGCTCGACTCCATTAGGAATCCCCAGAGTGACAAGATCTTCTCCAACAAAATGTTACATTTTCCCCCATTTTTGGTTTCAAAGGGAAGAGGTTTTCTTCTTTCTTACTCGATTTCCAGCTGACCAGTTTTGCCGTGAACTGAGGTCTGCTGAGTTAAGCAGAGTAAGAAGAAAATAGGGAAATGAGTGAAATATAAATATTTGTTTGCATTGTATGATGAAAATAAAGAACAGGAAGATAAAATACAACATAAAACCAACCATACTGAGCATTTGTAGTCTGGGGAAAGACTCACCAGGCACTGGCAATGTTTAGAGGAAAAAATGCTGTGCTCTTTGTCCAGCCTCTGTCGATAGGCAATCCACACAATCTCTAAAAAGGCAGTGTGAAAACAGAACAAACCCCCTTTGATTACCTACCCATCTACATGTCACCGGCCACTGCCAATGAGATCACTGCAGTTTTGGCCGCATGGTCAACTGAGAAGATTATTTTTGGATCCCTGCCGTTAAAAGGAGGATTCTGGACACGAATCAAAAAGGACAAAGCCCTTGTTTCCTGTTTCTATAGTCCTGGACCTGCAGTGGGTATTTTTCTCTCCAAAACTTCCCCAAAGAGAAATGCAGCCCCCCAGACAAAATGAGGAGAATGCCAGAGCTTGACTCCTATCACCGTAAGTCGTGGGGAAGCCGATGCAGAGAAAGGGCAGGCTGAGTTCTGACAGATTAAAGTGGGTAACACCCGTGACTCGCAGCCACTGGTGAAACACAGAAACTACATTGATCTTCAGAAATGATGCAAACGCCTGCCTAATGACCTCCGTTCAGCTGAGCTGCAGAAATGGAGTCAGAAGTACATGACTCACCTCTTTAAGAATCAGATAAGATTCTCTGCCAGACACTTTGTAAGAGGCAGATCTTGAGCGAAAAGAGTAATTTGCATCCTAGGTCTAACGTAAGGGAGCCCAACGACTTCCCACGAGCAGAAGATTCTCTTTAAAGGAATCTATAATATCAGGTAAGAGAGGAAAACGCTCGTGCTCTTAACACATCCTTGACCTTACCATGGCATTAGCAGGGTAGCTCCAGGAGGGTGCCAGGCTAGACTCTGCCCAGCAGTCCCATGCTTCTGGCCAAGGGCTGCATCTTTCACTTCCAGGTAATGGTTCTTCCCTTCCTACTCTGCCAAGAATTCAGACAATCCAGAAAAATGGTATTTGGTGAGCTCAGGGTATTCAACAGCAAAGAGAGGCTCACGACAGGAGAGTGCCAACACCCAGCAGGTGTGTGGCCACCACTGCACCGGGCAGCGTGACTCACGTGCAGCACAACGTTTTACTGGTGCCCTGACAATTTATCCACCATTTCCAGGCATCCTATTGAAAATATTCCTCCTACCAGATCGCTGGAGATCCTAACACCCAGCCTCAAAGCCCCCTCTTTCAACTCAAGCAACGTTTCCAGGTGGAAAAGAGGACACACTCAGTGAAAACTGGACATGTGATGACCTGAATCGTGCCAAGGAAGATGCACTTTTTGATCCCCATGGAATAAACTACTCATGGAAAAAAAGTTTCGTTGTAGTCTGAGTTTTAGCAAGGCTGTTTGCATTTTCTACAAAGCCTGATGAATACACATACGTCCACTCCAGCAGCAGTAGATTGCTGTTAACATCTTGACATGCCTTCTCTTTCACTGCTTTAGCTGTGCTTTGTGGAGAAATAGAAAACACTGATTCTGTGCAAAAGATCCTCAAAAACTGTCACCATTAGTGCTGAACCTTCAAATGTAAATCATTCAGGGAAGGCATGAAAATCCTTATTCTAGGAATCCTTACTGATATCAACCCAGTGGTATCAGCAGGGCCTGGGCACTGTGGGACTGTTGGATGTGAAGCCTTCAGCTTCAGTTTCCTGAGAAGCCACTGAGGCAGAAGGGGAAGATTTAACCAAGGGTTAGCAGAGGTGGCACCACCTTGCCATAAAGCATACGAAAACCCCATGTCAACCATTGGTATGCATGCAATATGGGATAAATATTATAGAAATACTGATTTTAGTTTCAAACCCCCCGTTTAAAAATCTTTGTACGACCTGCTGTGAAAAGCAGCTGTCTGTAAATCAGGATTTCTCTGCAAAGAGCTTATCTGAATTCTGCAGGGTGCTTCATTCTGCAGAGTCATTTCCCAAGCACTCAGATAATTGCCAAAGTTTAATTAGTAGAAAGGATTTCCTATTTCACTGTCCAGAACACACTTTTTCACCACCTGAGCTCTTAGGACATCTCGAGAGACAGGACATCAGCTCTCTGGACCATGCCCTTGAGTGCAGACACTCATTTTCTCTCTCCACTGATAAACGCCATGGACTTAATGCAGTCATATAGTTCTGGGAAGAAAAGTGTATTTTAGGTGTTTCATAGAACTTCCTCAGGTTTCAAAAGCCTCTTTAGCCCTGTTTAGATTCAGGCTGACATCTCTGTACCTGGCCAGCGTGAGCATCTCCAGGAAAGAGCTTCCTAAAGGCTGGCAGGGCGTCTATTTAGGACACTTGCAGTCAGGGCACCTGCAAACATCCCACACGAGGAGACTCGCTCCTTCTTTCCACGGGGCATTCCAGAACCCCCTCTCTGCCTCCCAGCCTGAAAGATACCCATGGATATCTGAGGTGAGGTCTTAAATTAACCAAATCCTACCCATGGTGGTCCGCAGCTGCAGGACCTCACAGCGCTGCCTGCTCGAAGCATTAATTTCCTTGAATGCCTCCCCACAATTGGACTCTTGGGAAAGGGAAGCAGAGGTTCAGCATTTGAATGGAAAGAAGAATTTCTCTTTGGACACGACAGCTGGTGATGGAGAGAAAGGCAAAGCAGCTGCATGCCAGATCAGGAACGGTTTATAGGGCTGCTGGGGTGCTGGAGCGGTGCGGGCAGCCGCGGCTCACCATGGGCCGGTGTTCATGGAAAGGACAGAAGAATTCCCACAAAAGTGTGCCAGGAAGGGAGGAGGCTTTGGCACGCTGCAGGTCAGAGGCAGAAGGGCTGGGGGCAGCGCGGTGGCCAGCGGCCATAGCTGGCTGTCACCCAACCCGGCTACGCGATTCGTCACGCGAATGTCATCGCTCGTGTCAAATAAACACAGAATAAGATGCGTGCCAAAGTATCCCGACAGCTGGCAGCAACGTCTGCACGGAGATCCTAGTGCAGAAAAACCCATTTCTACCAGAATCTTCCAGTATCATGTCACTGGAACCGATATACATTAGCAGAAACGTATCCATTCCAGTGGGACTTCAACTGGGGATGACTCAGATGATCTCTGCCATGCTATATACTTTCTTGGCTGTCTCTATATAACTCAAAATCCTGTACTGGCAAGGACGACCCTAGAGTCCCTGCTCTTGACCTCCCGCTCAGGGCTCAGGCTGTCCCCGAGACTTCTGAGCCTGCTAACAAGAGATGGAGCTGCCTCTTCCTCCAGTGCCGCCAGAAGAGCAGAGAAATGTCCCCAAGAAGCTGGCTTTTACTCATTCCTTTTAATTTTAACTTTGTGCCTTCTCAGCCCAAACAAACTGCTGCTTTTGCAACTGCAAGGAGGTGGAGGTGGTGGTGGAGTGGGAGTTCAGACAGATGACTTACACTCAGCAGTGAAGCAGGAGCAAACTCCATGAGTGCAAACTCCACGAGTGCAAACTCCACAAGTGCAGCCCACGGGGTGGGGAATGTTTAGCCAGACTTGAGCCTTCACAAGAACTTACTCTGATTTTGTTACAGTAAAATTTAAAAGCGCTTCCTTGGTTGCCAAATGTAGTTTCTATTTCAGTTTCATTAAAACCCCCCACCCTTGTAATTAAGGATAGATACATAATTAAAAGTAAAAATAAAAAAAAGCTGTAACATTTCAAAGAGCGTTTAAGTTCAAAATTAAATATTCTAGCCCTGAAAATACTCCCAATTTGTCTTTGCCTCTGTGATTTCAGAGACCTGCTTCACAAAGAATACATTTCAGTCTCCTCTTAGGAAAATCCAGCTTGACGTTCTCGCTCCAGGACTGCTGCCAGTTCCATGTTTGATGGCTAAATCCTGCCACATTTGTCTTTGAAAGAGGCTCTTCTGAACAGGAAGCTGTGCTGGCACACCAGGCTCCTGTGCTCTTTACAACAGCTCAGGCTCTGTGGAATGACCTCTCTTGACTCGCTTTCTCAGTTGGCTCAAGACATCTCCTGCCTGTTGTTTCTGCACTGGCAACCCGAGGCTTCAGCAGACGCTGTAACTGGTGGGTAAAGTCAGCACCCAAAAAGAGGAACTATTTTAATATCACCCACCTAATACACTTTTTTTCTTTCCTTACATACACGCTGGTAAACAGAATTTGGGAGGTTTTTGTACAGGTCCATGACTCCTCATATCCAGACACGACTCGAGGCCAAGAGATAGGACATTGCAGTTTGTTAATGCACAGCATCATTGAACATCTGCTGCATTACACTGACTGGGCTGTCTGGGAAGCACAGGGAGCTTTGGAGACCATGGGAATACCGGGGGGCTCCTCAGGTCCATCTTGTACCTCTCTTTTACAACTGCTTTAACTTGCCAGTCAAGTAATGATGTTTCTGTTAATACTTTAAAAGCACCGAGCTCCCTCAACGCGTGCTGTGCACTGCTGCCTTGAATAATTATACCATCCCAGCAAGGACCAAAGAGGAATTCCCAGGCTACCAGCAGAAGCTGAGTGATGGAGAGAAATTATGTGACAAGAACAAGGCTACACAGGCATGAAACACAAAGTATTTCTCTACTGCTACTTAACTAATGTAAAATAAATACAGTGCCTCCCCCTCTCTTCTCTGAGGAGAGGGCGATGCACTGAACTCTGAAGAGTCTCTACCCAAAGGAGCTCTGTGTGTACTGGAATGACTCTAGATTTGCAAACAGCTACCAGAAGGCAGAATCTGGCCAAATCACTTTAAAAAGACTGAACTCCTTGAGATATTAAGACCTGAGAACCTACCTCTTAATACGCCATTGCTCTAATTTCCCTTCTTAAAGCATTTGCACCAGTAATCAGAGGTGATCACTGAGCTCCATCCCGCACCTTTAATTAAAGTCTGTTTCTGAAAGCCCTGTCTAGAGAGGCTAATCCCTCTCCACTGATCTGCTACATTTGCAAAGCATGGCAAGGAAGCAGATACGCATTTGGGGAGGTGAACAGGGCCCAGTTTGGCATCCCAGACTGTCACAAAACATCTGCTAATACTGAGGCCAACTGCCTCAAATGTAAATTGTCAACAGTCAGTGAAGAAGTGGGGCAGAGAAGCACAAGAGGGGAAAACCATGAATGCAGACATGAAAATTAATCATTCAAGGGTAACTAAATACTGGGTTTTTTTGGTACTATCAGTGTGGGCTCAGGTCCTGCCAGCCCTTGTCTGGAGCAGATGCAGAGACCCACAGAGCTTGCAAAGAAGAAAACTGGGAACTGTAGGAAGTCTTCCCTACAAGAGCTCAAAGGAGATGGGAAAGACGGGAGAACTGGCACAGCAAGAAAAGCAAGAAAAGCAAATTTGAGTCCTCAAAGCAGTAGTGTAGTGGCTCAGAGGATCCTCCTGAGCCAGGAACTGTGTCGGAGCTCGTGTTTCACCATAGGCACAGCACACTGAGACTTCTGCACCATTACGGTCGCTCTGCTGCCTCTACTCATCATTCATTGCCACCTACCCTCTGCTCTGCCAAATGGAGAGCTTCCATCTCCCAGTACTGTATTTCCCCTGTGCTTCATCTCCTCTCGTGTCTGTCCCGTCCTCCACCTCCTAGAGTGGCCACAAAGTCCTCCCTCCTGTCCCCACTGTAAACTTCTCTCCTTCTCTGTCCAACTGCCTGCTTGTGGCAGCGGGTGAGAGCAGGCGCAAGCGGCTTCAGTCACTTCTTCCCTTGCTGACGTGGTGAGAAATGGTCCCAACTGCCAATGTAGATGGAAATGTTCACGGCTGACTGTTGGCCTTGCCCTTCCACCTCTTCTCATCTCTTTTCAGCACATCTCTTTTCTCAGCACCGAGGGACAGATGTCTGCACGGTGTTTGTACATCTTGCTCTGGGACTCAGCAGGCTGCTGCTGTACAAGAAGGTAACTAACAGGGCAGGGGTGTCTCTGCAGAAAAGGATTTGTGGTCCCAGGGCATATGTTGGTAGAGAATTTACTGCGTGAGCTTAGGGACTGCTCAGACTGACTGAGCTGCAGCTCCCACAGCGACCAGCGCGTGGGCAAGAACAAACACCCCCCAAAACTCTCCAAACTCACAGCTGAGAAGCAAACGTGAGACAAAGCCAGGAGACAGCAAGGTGAAGGAAGTGCCAAGGCTCTGGTCTGTCACAAAGCGAGTGGGATGTGATGTTGCCCTCTGGAAGCAATGCTGGGATTAATACAATAAACATAGGGAGGGAAGATCACCTCAGGAAGGCAGAGGCATTTTCTGAGGCAGTATTTTCAAGTGAAAACTAATGTTGGCAAGCAGCAGGCAAGTCAATGCTTAATAGGATCACACTAGAAATGTGGGACTGGAAAAGTCGAGGGGAAGTCAGCTCCGAGACTGTTCTGGTACCCGCTGCAGTCAGCAGAGACCCCGCAGCACCAGAAACGATGCTGGGGTGCTGCAGAACCCGACCTGTCCTGACAGGGCTCACGGATGCCGTGCAAGTTTAGCACTAAGATTAAATGGTCTTAAACAAAGAGGGTGCTGACCTCCCTGTGTTCACAGCTGACAATTCAGAAGAGCTTCAAGATAAGTGGAAAAAACCAGGGGAGGCACTTTGCTCAGAGGTCTCACTTACCACTGGCTCCCACTTTGAGTAGATATATATAAAAATAAAATAAAATTCTTTTTCTTATTTCTAAATACACGTTCTCACTCCTCAACTGCACGCCACAATGCACATTACAGGAAGCTAAGCCACACGTTGCACGGTGATGTCTGGTATCTGCTGCCAGCCCCACGCTGTGTAACCACCTTCCGAACGCAGATGGAACTCTCAGGACTGTGTAACCTGGGTTTTTGCAAGCCCGGGGGAATGGCTGAACATGTGACTCTGAAAATCCAGCTCTCTGGTGGCACTTTTTATGGCTTAAAGAAATACTTAAAAGTCAAAATGCTAATTAAAAGAGTGAAATATAGGCGCTCGGCGACACGTTAATGCACACGCGGTGTAGAAGGTATGGGAAAGCAACAAGCTACGTAAGGAAGTTAATAAAAGATGCAATTTGTGACCTAGGCAACATCACTAAACAGAGAACAATGATTCTTAGAGCTGCAGTGGAGAGAGAGAACAGAGACAGAGGCGGAGGGGTGGGTGATGCAATGCTAGACCTCGCTAACAAGAAAACCACACAACAATGCAGAAGAGTAAGGAGGTGAAACATTAGAGGAGTGAATGAACGGGATGAACCTCCAAGTAACTATAAGAGGAAAGAGAAGCTGGAGGGTGGGAAGAAATTACAGCACAACACAAGCTTGCTTGGCTTTTCACACCATGGAAAGGGGTAGGGAATTCTGACACACCGCGTTTTCCCACATGGTAACAAAAATACCTTTATTTCCTGCTAGGAGAGCTACAGAACAGTTCTGTGGGGCAGAAAGAGCAGAATCTAAGCACAGGAAGAGAGATTTGAGAGGTCTTGCAAACCGAAGCAAGAATTAACTGGCAATGCAACAACACGGTAGTTTAGTGCTAGGGATGAAGACAGAAGCCAGCACATTTAAAAGTGATTTGTGAAATACAAGAAGAAAATCTCTCATTCTAGCGATGCTGCGACCTGCAGGAGTCAGGCACGACACGAGCTGCTGGAAACTTCACTGGCTGCCCTTTTCTTATGTAGATTTTAATGATACACGATAAAATTAACTATCTTGAGAGTGTCTACGTTTGAATCACAGAAGTAACTTCCAGTCCACCCGGACCCAAGAGACAGCCACAATACGCAGAACTGCTGCACGTGCCGATGTAACCGGGAGCACCACAACTGCCTCCTTCGACCGTGCCCCCCCCCTAGTTCAATTCTCCCTCTCTCTCGCTGCTGGTTGCGGTGCAGCACGTGGGGCTTGGCTCTCGGCACTTCATGAAGTCATCCGGAGAATGCACGTTCAACATTTCAAGCCCGGACTCCTCTCCGAGCGCGGGTTTCCCAGCCAATCCAGCCAGCCCACAGGGCAGAGCTGCTCCTCCTTTGTCAGCTCCCCACCACACAGCACACCCCCGCCACGTACCGGCTTCTTCAGCTCAATTAAACAGCCCCTTCTCAACGTGCCTGGGGAAAGGACAAGCTTTCCCTTCCAGTGAGTGATGGAGGTTGGAGCTCCTGTGTTTATTATATTCTGGCTGGTTTCAGAACCAGCTTGGGTTTAGCCTGGTTATACCATGACGGGAACCAAATGATTTTAGAAGGAGGAAATAGTTGCTTTCTCTTCTTGACACCTTCATTACACAAAGATGCTCATGTGAAGTGAATCCAGAAGCACCAGACCTCCTAGTTCATCTATTTGATAAAGGTGAAGTAGATGGTTTTTTTTAAAGTGAATATTTACATTACTTCTGAACCCTCTCGAAGGTCACTTCTCGAGCCACCTCCTAACGCTTGCAGATTTGAAGCTGCATTTTAGCAAGAAAGGGTCTTTTAAAATGATGCCCGCCAAGACCAACGTGACATTTTGCTGTTTCTTGAGCAGACAGTCCCCCCAGCTGACACAGCCAAGACATGATCTTTTAAGCTGAAACCAAACCTCCACCACCCAAAAGGCTCCAGCGAGCTCCCTGTGCTCGGCAATAGACTGAGCTGTGACCCTCCCACTGTGGCACAGCAGCTCAAGCCTCACCTATCGTACGCAACCGTAAGAAACCTGCAATCCTTCCTCTACCTGACAAGCTTGGGAGCCTGTTCTTCTTGACAGTACTGCCCCAGAGGAAAAAAAATGGTAAACATCAGCTTAGCAGCTGGAAATTATTTAAGTGTACTCCTCCTCCTTGCCGAGCTGAGAGCGAGGAGCTGAAAGGTGATGTGCGTGAGAGTCCCTTTGATAAGAGGCCAAGAACTGACACCAACAAGATAATCAGGCCTTCAAACCAGGCATGTACATCTGGGATCCTATCTCCAGCTTCCATCTGACAAGAGAATAATCCTATTAATATGAGTCTTTGACACCGGGCTGAATGCCGCAGCAAAAGACAAAGATTAAGTGAGTTTAACTTGACTTCTGTTGGGCTTTTATTGGTGTCCCAAACACCAACTCACATGGCGCAGGGAGGGGGGGAATTTTGCACCAAGGGGTTTTATGGTGGATAGGTTCAACCCCAGCTTGGTCACTCTTCAACCTTTTCCACTAAAATTCCAACCACAGAATTTATTTCGTTGTAAAAACTGTGGCCTCTCGGACGTGACCGTGGGACATTGCACGGGCCATCCAAAAATGTCAAGCCCTTCATGCTGCTCATCAGAAGGGAGAAAAGGGTTGTCCCCATGACACTCGGGGTAGGACCGTCCTCAATACCCCGTGCAGTGCCGGGTACCGCCCCTGCGTGAGGATGGCACCCATGGTGTGACACAACAACTCTTGCCTAGCGTTATGGCCACCAACAGGAGCATCCACCTGGGCTCCCGCATGGAGGGTTGTCTGGCACAGCTCAAGAAGTACATGGAACATCTGTTCCCAGCTCGTATAGACGGGGAGACAGCCAGACAGACAGCCAGGCAGCCTCTGGAGCGCGGACTGGATCTGTTGGGAAATGCGCTAGCCCCAAAGGAATGAGTGACTCTGCTTCTGCAGCTGATATCAACTGCTCCTGACTCCTCCTGCCTCAGGTGAGTGATTCATGCATTTTACAGCCGTGAAGCTTGAAAGATGCTATTGTTCCTCGAAGTTCCCCACGGGATGCAGCTTCCACCTCGTCCTTGCCTCCTTACCAATGGGGCCGAACCACAGCTTTGCGACCCAACGCTGCCAGCTTTCGAGCAGCTCAGCTCCAGGTCATTCCTTGGCTAACTTTGATTTTCCTTCTCCTGAACGCAACTAACCGTACCTCTGAGCACACAAGATCACGGGAAACCAAGCTGAATGCAGACAAGGCTTCAGCTCAGTCCCAGGTCTTTCAACTCTTTTCCTGAACTGGTTTTCGCTGCCTCCCCCACCTTTGGTTTTTCTCACCAGCCTGACGTGGGTAATGAAGGAAGAATATGCATTTTGCCTCCAGCAAGAGTTTTTCTACTTCAGATTAGCTGACTCTGACCGGAGTAGATGATTCTGCTACAAGAATGGGATGCAACCCCCAGCAAACTGAAAGAATAACCTGCTGGCTAATTTACTGGCTGCTCCAGAAGCTGACCCCTTCTTGCCTGCAGCCGCTCTGGTGCTTTGACGTAGCTGCTACAACTGTTCCTGAGGTTGACCTGGGGCTGAGATGCACAAAGGTCTGTGTCGCTGGGGTGGAATCCTCCACACTGACCTGGTGAAGGTGACGGTCCCACGGGACACCTGGCAGCCCAGCAGGACACTCTGGGCTGGGACGCACACCCTACGCAGCTCCACCGAGTCCCTCGCAGTATCTGAAATCACAGACGTGCACCACGGCCTCCCAAGGGAAAGCCAGCATTCAGATGAAACCCATTAAAACCATCCCAGCAATTAACAACCCACAGCTCTCGGGAGGAGAAAATCAACCACTGCACCACTTGAAGTGTAGCACATGTAGGTACATGAAAATACTGAAAGGGAACTTCAAAAAGATACGCTGAAGAGAGAGGAGGAGCTCGGGAGACTGCGCTGCCCAGAAAAGGAGCCTACAGCAGTTTTTGTCTCCTCGCCTTTGCCAGTTGCCTTTCATAAACAATGTTTAGGAGAAAAGGCTCCATAAACGTCAACAATTGCAGTTTATTACACGATCCATCACCTATTTGTAAACTGACTCCGTTTCTTAATTATATTTGCCTTTAGATGGTAAGAACTATCCAAAAAATTGGTATCTTTTGTGGAGCTCTAAGTGAGCAAATTACCACCTTCCGGAGCCTTCCTAACATCTCAGCAACTTCTGGCACAAGCTCATTTAAGGAGGAGTACAGAAAAAAAAAATAATCCATTTGGGAGAAAGAATGTGCATAGAGCGTTACTCCCATACTGCTCCAAAGCAGAGCTGACAGACGAGCTCAGGGAGAGCTCAGCCACACGGCGCACGCCTTCCTATGCCACTCACGAGGGAGAAAATACAGCTGGTGAACTTGTATAGACTAGTGCTTGGAAGGTTTTAGCAAGGCTTGAAAACACGCTGGGAGAAGCGCATCGATCTGTCTCCACCAGTCTAATGCTGGTTAGCTCAAGGGTTGGCAGCCGTTCGAGGCTGGCACCCAGGGGATGTTCTTTCTCCTTGCTGCCTTTGCGGGGAGAAACTAAAGCAAGTTCTTGGAGGAGCTACAAGGGGTAACACGCTGCAGACCCAGAAAGCAGTGGTACTTAGGTCTGGGCAAGCCAGTGGCTCCCCTCTTACAGCAACTGTTATTGATCGGTACCCTACGTGTCTTATTCTTCACTTTATTCAGTGTATTTCAAGAGTTATTTTATGGAACACGCAGAATTAGCAGAGTTAAGCTGCAGAATTTTGGCCCCCGGAAGACTTCTTAAAAGCAAAGCTAAATAACTAAAAAAATAAAAACTGCTCTTGAGCTGATCTTTCGGCACCGAATAAAAATTTTCTTTGCAAATAAAAGGATAATAAATCGAGTAAAACAATACCTTCACAGAACACAGTAATTAGGCAATTGAAACATTAAAAGGACGTAAATAACAAACGTATTTCAGCTGCAGACAGGAAAGCAATGGAACATCCTTTCCTGCATCACAGTAATTTCATTTGCCACCCCAGTTTATTTGACCGATCATCACAACTCTACCATTTATAGCAGCACGTCACAAAACACAACCCAAGCAACTAAAAAAAGAAAATGAAACAGCTTGCAGATTTGTCACCTAGTCCAGAGTAGTCAGTTAATTATTAGCAGGAGGTGCAGCCCATTCCTAAACCATCCCTCCCTCACCCCCTGCCTCCAGAACTCCCAACTAGGGCTGCTCAGCTCCTTTAATCTCCAGCACGAAACTTGGCTTAGAATGTCCCACGTAGAAACATCCCTGGGCAGGGCACAGGGTCACTGCAGCAGCAGCTCCCACACCACTCCCCATCACCTGCCTTGTGCCGTGGCACTCAAACACTGCCCACGTAGCGCTCCCGGAATCCTGTGGGGTGCTCAGCTCCACCTCAGGTAACACTTGGTAGACACCCTTCCAGGTAAGGTTTGCAGAAGCTGTAGCTGCGCTTTTTGGGACACCCGAGTTCTCTGAGCATCAAAACATGATCTTAATCATAGAATTGTCAGGGTTGGAAGGGACCTTAAAGATCATCTGGTTCCAGCCCCCTGCCAATGGCAGGGACACCTCCCACTAGAGCAGGGTGCTCAGAGCCCTGGGCTTAAACACCCCCAAGGATGGAGCATCCACAACTTCTCTGAGCAACCCGTTCCAGTGTCTCCCCACCCTCATGATGAGGAAATTCTCCTCTGTCCAACCTGAATCGACCTCTCTCCAGTTCTAATCCATCCCCTCCAGTCCTATCACTGCCCCACAGCCTAACAAGCCCCTCCCCAGCCTCCCTGTATTAATTGCAAATGTTAGATTGAAAACACCGTACAGTTTCCAAAGGGCACCAAAGGTTCTCCCTCTGCTGTTTTGCAGAGCAGTGTTTCAGAAAAAGGAGCCAAAGAGATCTCAAACAGCAACGTGTTCTGCACATGAAGCCTCTACTGCAGATGTTTTTCAGCGCAAGGACAGAGAAGACAAGCAAGTGTTCCTCCGCTCTGCACGGATGCTTTCCGGGATTTCTGTTGAACAGGGTGGACACCCACAACTGCAGCTGGTGTAGAGCTCAAATACCTTATTTGCTAAGATCAGAGACACCTTCCAGTTCATACCAGGCCTCCTCCTGGAGATCCAGAGGCAGACAGAAAGCTAGCTATACTGAAACATATAAAAGCAAGCAACAGGAAAAATCTTTGCAGGGTCTTGTATCCTACTGGATGATTTCAAAAATGCTGAGTCCCGCTTACATTCCTTCCCAATTCAATTTACAGTTCAATTTCTACTCCTCGATCCCCTCGGGTAATTTTATTTCCTAGAAAGATACACACACGCGCTAAAAACATCCATTAAAAATTTACAGATGGAACTTTTACAAGGTTTTTTTTTAATGTGCTGAAAAATCCTACTCGTTGCATTCTAACCTTTCAGCATTTTAAAGGGTCTTGTTGCAACCTGCTCATGGTTGACCTCCAGTTGCTTGAGAAGCCCTGGCTAGCACAGAAGACTGGTGACTAGCCCAGGAACAGGTATCTTCAGGGCATGGGTGAGGTATGGCCAAGCACCAGCCTTCAGACACAGAAAATATCAACCTCCAGAAGCTAAGCCCTCCATCAGCAGTTCGTGCTGAGGAGGGAGCTCTTGGAGAAGCCAAATGGCATCAGCCTCTTCTCAAACCTCTTTCAGGAATGCACTGGTTTGGGAGGTGGTTGATGTGCAGACCCAAAGCTTTCCTCTCCCTCCTTCGTGCTCAAATCTGCAGAGCTCACGGAGTCATCGGAGATGTGTTTGCAAAAATGGAGGGGAGAAAGGCCCGGATTTCTCTGTCCGTAGTGAACAGGGTGTTTTCACCCCTTTCTATTTTGCTCTGCTCTGGATGTGGCAAATGGATTTTCCAGTAAAGCCTCTGTTTGTGAAGGGTGGAGCCATTTGTTTTTACAGTCTTTACACAGACTCTTTCAAAACCACATTTTTCTTGCCTTATGTTGTGTAAACAGAGGGAAAGGATTCGCCTATCACTACTTGTCTTCAGCTGTTAACAAGTAACCCACACCTCGATGAAGCCTTTTGTGAAGAAAAGGATAAAAAAATATTACAATCCAAACAACCACCTGATGACTATTTGAGCTGGTCTGTTCTACTAAGCTTGTGTTCACACACCTGAGAGGCCTCACAAAGAGCACGTGGGACACGGGGATTTTCTTTGAGGCAGGTGACACTCCACACTGGCCACAGGATCTGTCCCTCCTCTGAAAGGACAAAGCAGAAAGCTGCTGGCAATGGATCTGCAGATCAGCTGCACCAGGCCAGGTCACACCTTCCTCCCCGGCATCCCTTTGGTGTAGCCCACAGACCTACTGCAGACAGAGATTTTTCTCCAAGCGTGTGTTTAATGGCTTAAGAAAATGTGAAACTTTGTTAGAGAAATTGAGGAATGCTGTTTGGGGCTGGGTACGTGGTACTGGGCAGTACCATTTGCTGCCCTAAAGAGGTATCAAGCAGAGCTGCCCCTCCAGCCACAGGTGCAGAAGTCACCCCAGTGCTATGAAATACCCAAGATTTGCCACCAGATGCCATTAAATAATGTAAATTTACTTCAAAGCAGAGCTGAGAGATCTTAAGCAGAGCGAAACCTGTTTCAAAATCATGTAAATTTACTTCAAAGCAGAGCTGAGATCTTAAGCAGAGCTGAGAGATCTTCCTAAATCAACAGGGAGTGGATGCTTTTGCCAGCAACTTTTGGGTGGTGTTGGAGGACCCTTGAAGAATGAAACCATCCTGGTTCTATACACACTTCCAGGCAACCCCCCTACCTCAGAGCACACGAGCAGAGCTGCTGCAAAGCAAGGGAGCACCAGAGCTCAAGCAGAGCAGCTTCACACCGTGCTTCATGCACAATGCGTGAAAGACTCGGGCCAGGCAAACTGACTCAAATCCATCCGGAGCAAAAGCTGCTTGGTTTTGTGGCAAGGCAAAAGAAGCAGTCCCATTTTACTTGTGTATTTGAAGTCTGTAGGGAAGCTGAAACGTCACTGTCCTCACCCCCCAAGATGCCAGCACAAAATAACTCTTGATTTTAAAGTGGTTTACACGGCTGTTACTGAAGACAGAATGTGGCATCCTTGATTTCAACAGCTAACTGAGCTCTCGACCAAATGCTGGAACAGAAATACCACGTGCCCTGGGAATACGAGAATGATCTGGAACACCTGTCCCAGCAAGACCCATCCAAAGAGGGCTTTCAAATTGGGATTTGCATGTGAGCTAGCCTACCCGGTCTGGCACCCCCCGAGGGCTGCACCCCTGGCTCCCAGCCCTCGGCGGGCTGCAGATGGCCATATTCAGGTTTCATCGTCCTGCATGGCACTCATTCCTTCAGGCAATTCTCAGTCTGCTTGAAATGTACAGAGAATGCAATGTATGAAAAGGAGGGGGAAATCCTAGGTATGAGGTGTCGGCAGTATTTCCATTAACTGGCTTTATCTAATGTGCACTTCTTTTCCTGGTCCACCCACACAGGAAAAATGCATGAACATGCTCATGCTCCCTCGTAGCCACCACACAGCCAGCACTGGCTGAATGTCACAGGCTCCTGAGCCCCATGTTACCCCTGTTAAAAAATTTCCCTGTTATAGCAACAGCTGAAACTTTTGGAGACCATACACGTCTGCTTCATTAACCAGCACATGTACTGTCCTGAGCTTCACAGGGAGCAACAGGGAAATAGTGGAGAGAGTCCAACAGAGGCCATGAGGAGGCTGAAGGGACTGGAAGATCTCTGGTGAGGAAAGGCTGAGGGCC
>JANHFX010004881.1:12206-26706 GCA_027560015.1 Chloroceryle amazona | reverse complement strand
AGAGCCTGGCCCAGGCTGCCCAGAGAGGTTGTGGAGTCTCCTGCTCTGGAGACTTTCCAGCCCCCCTGGATCTGTTCTATGTGGGCTGCCCTGGGTGACCCTGCTCTGGCAGGGGGGTTGGACTCTATGCTCTCCAGAGCTCCCTCCCAACCCCACCATTCTGTGGTTCTATGAACAGGCTGCCAGGACTGACTTAAGTCTGCATCTCTCGCTTGTGTGCCCTTAAGTACAGAAGAGGGCATGGTGCCTCTTACCATACCACTACTTACTCAGTGTCTGCATGCAGTACAGGAGACCCTGATAACGTGGGTAAGTGGTGGAAACATCCCAAACCAGATTCAGCTCGTGGCAGCTTGCAGGATCTCGGCACTTACAGAACCTCCCTTTGTTGGCATCAGGCCCCAGCACTCGACGCAGTGTGCAAGCTGTGACATACTGACTGTGGACAGAAGGTTGGGCTAGCCACAAAAGCTCTTCAAATCTGAAAAATACGGTCATTTTCCAGACTGTGTCTGTAGTATTTGCCATAAGAAGTGTAAAGCAGTACAGCAAGGCTCCTACAGCTATCCTATACAAGTAAAACCTGGGGCAAATGAACTCACACCGTGGAGACCTGCATCCAAAACAGGAGAAAATACTTTGGTTCTCCACTGCAAACATTTAGACACGGTATATCCATTTTCTTCAAATCAAGCCTTTGTATCATATCTTCGAGTTAACTGCAAAATGCTATAAACTCAACTAAACTAAACGGCGGTCAGTCTGAATGACAGCAAAGATGGAACGGTGAAAGCCAACAGCAGCTCCAGTTACACTCCTTTAGTTATACAGGCACTGCCTGAGCCTATACTCAAGTTGGTGGTTGTTCAGAATTATGTAAATGCATAGTAAGGAAGATCCCCATACTGAAGTCACCTGGAGCTAAAGGAAGAGGAGACGCAGCTGACCCGGCACCCACTGACACCGACAGCCTCTGCACAGCCCCTGCTCCCAAATCTCTGCTCTAGCAACTCGTCTCGGGGAAAAAAAAGTTCATTCTTTTTACTTTTGCTTCCTTGTGGAGACTCGGTAATGGCAATTTCAGCTGCTGCCAAAATAGAGGCCAGTTCTGTGATCTTGACTGGTCTCAGTCAGTTTGGGGCTGAGCACTGCCAGGCATACTCCAGGGAGGCCACTGAATAATAATTAATTGTTTTATTAACATGCATAATCTGCTTCGGTTTTAATTATCCAAGTACTAACTGTAAAACACTGAAAGACCAATTATTTTCAATTATTTTGATACTCTAGAAACCCCTGGAAAAAAAAGACAGCGAACTAAAAATTGATTAGCAAGTGAAAAGAATAAAGTTTCCATTCCATTGTTTGGCATAAAGAGAACTGCAGTGATGTGAATGAGTTTAAATTTGCATCCGTTTGCATAATAATTTAGGTGCATTAAGTTATTCTTTTTTTCACTGAGTTTTATTATGTTGTCTTTTAAATGCTTAATGGAACTGTAATGGAAAAAGTGATTGTCGAGATCAAGATCAATAATCAGAGAAGGAATTCAAACTGGCATGATATTAATAAAGTCTTAATGCAGCTCCCAAGGAAAACAAGCAGAGTTTTGGCGTTGGCTAGAATGGAAGCAGATCTAATGATCTGTGTTTTAGTACTTCACACATTTTCTCTTTGGCTTTCAACTTTAACGAGTAATTCCACACGTTCATTTTTCTTCCCCTGTGGATTCACACTTCCAGAGGAAAACAGCAGTGTGTTTTACCCGTGGATCTGAGTTCTGGTGAGGAGCTAAAACATTAAGATCACAAGCCAAATCCTATGGACAAATTCACAGCTGTCACCATGAAGTGGTGCCGGGGGTTCTGGTGAGGTTTATACTGCGGCAACTCAAAATGGACACGCGTGTATGGAGCCTGCAAACAGCCAAATGCCTTCACTTTTCTTATGGTATTGAAGCCCAAATTTCTAAAATCGAATGTGTATTTCTAGGGTCATGACATTTGTTGTTTTCCCAACCTCCTTCACTTTAAGGTGTTTTGCCCTCTCAGGTTTGAAGGTGAAGCATTCCCAGCTGCAGCTGCTGAAGATGGTTTTTTTCCACTTAGAAGAATGGCTTTGTTTGTTTGCTTTAACTCAAGGAAGTATTTTCCTTCTAGTCCAAATGCTACCCAGTAATTACGTAACAAGATAGGCAACTTCTTAACACTCTCTTCACAGCCCTGGAAGTTGCACTACCATATAAAATCCCAATGTGTGGTTACATATTTCATAGTCAGACATAAATATACGCAGATACACACACAGCTACAGGTATGGGTTGAGGACAAACACATATATTGACAGTCCTGTCTTTCAAGCAGTGAGTTTAACCCCTGTGCCATCTGCACGCTGGGGAACAGAAGTTCCCCCAGACCCGTTACATGTTCCTCCCCTCCCACTCTTCTCTTCCTAAAGCTGTAAATGGGAATCTCTACGCCTTTACAGACGGGCGTTTTGCCAGGTTCAGAGTACCAGGCAGAGGGAACTCTGGGGCAGTGGGGAAAGGAAAACCTTCAGGAGTAAACTGTCCAAGAGCAGCAGCTTCCCACAACAGCCAGCCTCCTCCTTTCCCTCCCACTTACCTCAGTTCTCACCCTCCCACCCTGGGAGGCTGCTTTGCTTCATAGTCAGCTCCTCGCTCTGCCTGTGGTTCCCACTTGAAGGAAGTCAGAATTAGACTGACTTGTCTCTAAAAGAAAATGTACTTTACTTCTTTTGGAATAATGCCCTGGGACCTCACCTTCTCCAGGCTCTGTACATCACGACTCGCTTCCCTCCAGGGCTGGACTGCTCCTCTCCTCCCAACACACCAAGCAGCAAAGCTTTTTACTGTGTTACTCAATAGCACTTTTGTGAACCAGAACAAAACACGCTGCTTGCTTTCTTTTAAAGAGGCTTTCTCATGTCCCAGGGCTGGAAACGCTTCGCGCATGTGTCACAAATCACAGACTTCAAAAGACTACCATCCAGAAAACTATGTACCTAAAAGCAGACAGGTCTTCACAGCACTGATATCTCTAAAGGCAAAGCTGCAGCCGTGGGTAGTTACTGTTCTGGTTCAGGTCTGAAGGATGCAAAACAAAGCTTTCATCCGTTTCAGCAGCTCTTGTTCGGAGGTGACAGTCACACGGATATGGAAGGCGGGTCTTTTTGCATCGCTGTCGTGTGGAAATGTCCAGTGACTGCTTAAAGTAAAACCCAGGCAAATCTAAGAGCTGTACATCACAGCGAGGCTCACCCTTTACAATTATTTCTCTATTTTTTCTTGTCCCGTTTCTTTCTTTTTGTTTATATGGAGATACTTCCATAAATCTCTTTAGTAAGTCTGCCCTGGTGCTTGCTTTTAATTGGCCTAATTATCAAATACCTCCTAAGGCAAAGTTTTCAGTTCAAGTGTATATCTAAGGGCCTGACATACACGCTGCCATTGAGCCACAGTCCTGTTTTTCTGCCTGGACAAAACTGCTGGGAAAAGAAAGGAGACCTGTCCAAGAAAACCTAGAGGTGTGATGACTTTGTAGATAATTCTTACTGAATTCACAAGCAAATTAAAACGATTTACTGCCTATCTGGTTTGCCAGTGCTTTCTGAAAGAGAGGGAAGCTGAAACTTGACAGACTCCTTTTACAACTGCCCTAGTTGAATTGGCCAATTTCTATTAGACAGTATGTTCAGGGGAATAAAAAAGGGGCTGACATGCAAGGTTTCTGCTATGAATAACCCGGGAACATACACCCAGATGTCCAGTAACTGACTCTGCATCTAATAAAAGGGGGATCTCAGTAAGGTAAGGTGTTTCTTTCTCTCAGCATCACAGAAGAAAGTTCTTGTTCACCAAGACAGCACATCAACAAACTGAAATCCTAGGTTGGAGAAGACCATTGTTATGAACATGAAGGTAAAGACCTCCCAGACTGAACAAAGTACTCAACATTTTGACATAATGAAGTCTTCACAATCTAAATATTTTTTCCTGAAAGGAAACCTCTCCTTTTTACACTTTTCCCCATGATTGGGTTAGGAAAATTCACACCAAGTTTACAAAGCCTGTGGTGTTAAACAGGAGCGCTCCTCTCCCCTATGCAAGGTTGTCACCATTCCTATCTCGGGCTTAACTGATTTATGTAAAATAACTTTTTGGGCTTACACAGACAGGAGTTGTTTAGGTGCCTTTTCTGGTGGAAAAAAGATAAATCATCTGACGTTAGCTCACGCCTTTCTGCCTGAACACTTCCCAAAGCTAAGAATGCATGGAATCGCTTTCCCCAAAAACACTCAACAATGCCAAGAATGCACTCCTGCCCAAAGGTTTATAAAAGCAGCACCAAAAAAAAGGACAAAAAATGAAAGAAAAGAAAAAAAAGGGTAATATTTTGAGTTGGAAGACAACAAGCAGTGACCAAAGGGGACAGTGACATCGCTCCACGGGCCACAGCTGGGAGACTGAGCCGCGGCTCAAACTGTATCACACAGCTGTGTGTGGTCACTGCTCTTCTTAACTATCTAACTGCACACGTGACACAGCAAGTTCATACATCTCCATATTAAAGACCTTGCTGTCAATCTACTGCTTCCATCCTAGAAACCTCCACACCTCTGAGGAATGCCACTGCAAGGCCTAAGCTGCCAGGAGCTATGGCCCATGGCGAAGGAGTCAACCCACGTCCACCCTTCCAAGAGTTACTTCTCAAAGAAACTCTGCAAGGACCTCTGGTCTTGGTCTAAGAAGACCAATCTGATGGGGTAAGGCTTGTATGATCAAACTCCTACTCAAAGCAGCATAAACTGAGCTCTTTCACTGCAGTATCCATCAAAGCAGCATAGTTGCCACCAGGCTGAGAAGTCAAGCAGTGTTTTCCCTCCAAGCAGCTCCCATCAACACCTCAGGAGAAACGGGCACCTACTTGATGAGCAGGCCTGGTGCCATCCATCCACCAGCGCGACACGCTCTGCCAAAACTCATCCTTTCCACTCATCCTCACGCAAAACCAGCCGTGAAAACAGCAAAACACAAAGAGTGGAAGAGGTCTCCGTTAGTAACTGAAGGCGATACATGGCACATCATTAAAATCTTTACGTAACCTCCTGTATTATGTTGTTCAACTAATCCTCTTCTAATAGAGGAAGGTTTTAAAAGGGAATGTATAGATTAGTTCTTTCTCTGTTTAATTTAGTAGAGAGGGATTCCTGCTTTGAAGAGGAACATACTTTTGTCCTTCCATTACCTTCTACTTTTCAACACTTCAACACTGCCTGACACAGAGTCCTCACTCTGTACTTTGGAGAGTGCAAAAGCAATGAAGAAAGAAATGTTGTTTCCCTTGTGTGGGCACGAGAATCACCCAAGATATTTCTGTGGCACCAGGAATTAATCTTCTTCCATTTTTTTCTCTGCATCTCTCTGACGGCCAAGGTAAGACCCTGATAAAAATGCTATCCAAAAATGGCATTTACAGTCTTCACTACTGCAGATAACTATTTGCCAAGAAGTCGGACAAAATCACTGGTATTTATTAATGAAAAGATCACAGATTATGGCCTTCCATAGTTGGACAAAATTTCCAGACAAAGAACAAACGGATCCATTGCGTAACCCTCAGGATGTGTGACTTGGGAAGGAAAGGCAACTCCACTGCTGGGTAGCTAATGGCTGTCCCGGCTCTTTGCGGACTCGCGAGCTGCCAGAGCATTTCCAGGCACCATTTCTTCACCATGGACGTGCCACAGTGCTACCTGCAATCCAGGCAGGTGAAGACAAGACAGGCGACCCAGAAAGGACTCAGCCAGGAAAGGAGGCAGAGCCAGATTCCCGATTCCCTGTGAAACCAACTCACTGCCTATTAGAAGATAAACTGTTAAATGCTGTTGGCTGATGCTGCTGCTCTAACCCTTTTCAGTGCACCAAATCAATTCCGTTAACAGAAGCAAACCACACGTAATATTTAACTTTTTTGGAAGGAGAGAGCGCTCTTCCCTCACAGAACAAAACCTCCACCCTATAATCCCTACTCCTCTTGTCTCTCCCAGGCTTGCTTCCTGCGGTTCTCCTGACCTGAGGTTAATGGAGCTGTCACAGCGAGGTTACACCCAGCACACCCAGCAGCTGTCCTGGTCAGAGGCAGTCTAGCTCTGTGTAAGCATGCACCGAGATCTTCTGCTCCCCTGGCTTTCAACTTCAAAAGCATCACCTGAAAACGTGCATCTCGAGAGTCAGAAGAGAGCTGAGCTGAGAATCCAGCTGAACGATAGCGAAATCTACAGGGCAGCAAAACATCTTTCAAGCAGAAAGATTAAAGACGCAGCAAAGGGCGATGAAAAAAATAAACACGTGAGCAACAACTGGATTTTCTTTAGGTCAGTCTGAGGAGATTAAACTCTACGGCATCTAACTCCCTCCTTTGAGCTACCTGCAGACACAACACGCTAAGAGGAGTTTTGTTGCTGGAGATTCTTGCCGCTCCCTCTGCAAGAAATCTGATGAAAGGCGATTAGTGTGTTGTATGTAAATAGACTTGAAAGAAGAATTTTGCTAATAAAGCATATACTGATTAATGCCCGGCTAAGATCCCCCAAAATAAGGTGTGCTTATGGGCTGTTGCTCTCCACCCTTGGCGTGGATTCTCTGGCTCTTCTGTTATCATCTCTTCTATAAGCCCCCACCACGTTAGAATACGTCACACCACAGACATTATTTACAGTACAGGATTAAGTTCGTTAAATTATCGGTGATAATTTAGAGGCTACTTGCTCAAGTAGTCACACATTCAGTCCATAGGCTTGCCATGCGAATGCGACCAACACAGAGTTGTTGAACTGGTCCCTCAGAGCTCAGCACATTGATCTTTATCTTGCTCTCCGCAAGGAACAGTTCCCATCCCCGAGAACCATGCAGGATCCAGCCCGTACCACACTTCTCCCAGAGCTCCGGCCAACTTTCCCCATCAGTAAATACTCTTGGCTTTTTAAGTAGAACACAACTTTATCCAGTTGTGCTAAACTGCAGCTGTTAAGACTTTGGAAAGGTCAATATTTCTTTTTACACTCATGAGAATCTTCCACCAGGTAATTAAGTCACTTGCTTACTCATGGTGTGCGGTAACATTCTCCTGGTAATTGCCGTATGACTGCTCCTGGAACAAAGTGTTGCTTAATGCACACAGGGCAGAATCAGGCCCCAGGACTCCATTACAAGGCAGTACAACAGTCACAGCATGGCTTTTGAATAATAACACGTGATTTTGAAATGAAATTGCAGCAGGTTGGGAAATCCTGTATTAAAGCTATTAAACGTTTGCACGTTGAAGTGGTTTCATGTTTTCCATCGAAGCTCTCCAGCTCCTGCGAGACAGAGTCTTTCTTAAAGGGGATCCCAACAGCATTAATACCCAGGAACAACAAGAGATAATGGTGCCAAATCCTCTTTGGTTTTGAGAGTCGAAGTTAGACCCTTAACATTAGCTTAACGCTGCCTTCCTCCCCATCACTTTTGATCATTTTTCTTCTTAAATTTAGTCTAAAATGCTCAAAGTGATCTAAAGGATTAGGATGTACAAACCCCATTAGCAGGACTTCAAGTTGTCAGAGGAGCTTTATGGCCAGGGTTAACCCCACTCACGCCGTGCGGGAAGATGAGGCACCGGAATGCTCCAGCAAGGATGGAAGTTAGGAGTTGCCAGCCAGCCTGTCGTACCCTGACCTCATTAAACAGTGCTTGGTGTCAGGGGATGCACACTTGTAGTGACCCCCTCCTAAACTACATCCCTTTACTGATTTCCCTTCAGAGAGGTGTCAGCTGGACTGGTGTAAACTGGGTGCGATGGCCAGTTAGCAATGGCTCACCCGGATAAATCCAGACTTAATTACTCTAGAACCTGACTCCAAAGACACTTCAGATGGTATCAATAAAGGAGAAAGAAGAAAGGCTTAAGGCGCTTTCATGCTAATGTAAGAATATTAGCTCTCCCTGCTTGCAGCACCAGAGAATTAATTTGAAAAAGTATTTGAATGTTAATGATTTTTTTTTCACAACACCATGTATTCAAAAAACAGGAGCTGAGCCTCAAAAAATCCAAGGAGGTTTATCCAAATAAAATTAAAAAAAAGAGTAAACAAAAAAAAAAGAGTATTTTACTCTTTGTGCTTTCTATTAAATGACACTGGGGACTGGGGGATCCTGAAGTTTCTATAGAATACCACATCTCTTAAAATGGGAAACAGATTCCTGTGAAATAGCAGAGCTTCAGGTGTCAGGGCATTAAGAAAAGCAAGCATGCTTGCCTGCAAGAGTGTCACGCCAGAAGAAAGCTGATTCTGAACAAAAATCTGTGATTCTGTGATTGTCCCCAGTGCTCTCCTCTTGCTAAGGAACCTGGTTTGCCATCCTGACTGTGCTGTGACTGCTCGGAGAGCAGCTCATACGGAGGAGGAGATGCACGGGCTGTGGGCAGGAGGCACCTGCAGCCCTTTGAGGCTGGGCAGTGATTTGAGTCAAAGCAAATCTCCCGGGAACCTGAGCATCAGCTTTGTCCATGAAAGGACAGGAGTATAATAACTAGTAGTCTACCGTTAGCAGAATGATTCTGTAATATGAAATCTCCATACTTAGAATGAAAACAACCTTTAAAGTATTAGGAAATTTGATGTATTTAAAAAAAAAAGGGAAAAAGGAGCTGCCGTAAGGCCAACAACTCATACACCTCAAGCCTTTGCTGGCTATGTGAAATCCAACAGACTAACTCAGCAAGTCAAAACTTCTTGTGCATTAGTCAGGATTTGATTCACAAACTGATTTAAGACTGCTTATAGACTCATTAAAGCCCTACTAAATCACCTTCTGCTCACCACAATTTGGGTTCAATAGAAGAACAAGGCAGTATGTTCATGTCTTAATAACATCGTAGTTATGTCATTGACTTAAAAAGTTCTAGGGGGTTTAAAACTTTTTATAAGAGAAATAGAACTATATAGGTATGGAGACATTTCTGATTTTATACAGAGATAATTTATACAGAAACATCTGGAGAGGAACTGCAAGCCCGTACACTGGGTCTCCTGCACGCCACCGAAACCAGACTGACTTCAAGCTACAGTGAAACCACAAAACAAACTCTCCCGTGGGCTACAGCTGCAGTCCTTGGTCTTCTGTATTCAGGTACACAGAAGGATCCTGCTCTTGGATCACCATCCACAGCCAGTGGGAAAGAGAAGAGTCCCATGAGGCTGCGCTGGGAATTCAGTTAGCAAGAGCACTGCAGTATCAGCAGAAGCACAAGAAGGGAATTTAGGAGAGTATTTGGGATCCGAATCCAGGGGAAGGGGTTTCTGTGTTATTTTAACTGCAGTTAACTAGTGCATGTCACTTACCCCGAGGGACATCAGTCAAGATAAGGCACCCATATTTTCTGTAAGGGCAGCTCACAGAGCTCAGGTAGGAAAATTCTACTGACCTCAGCAAATTTACAAGAAGATTACAGAAACCCCTCACCTTCTTGAGCCTCGGACTTGGGTAACTGAAGTGAATTGTTTGAGCCAAGCCAGAAAACATAACATGCTTTCTATATAGGGAAAACAACCCCAAGAAGTAGGTGTGTTAGGCAGAGAATTACAGTTGGATTGCACGGGATTTGGAGGAAAAGTACACAACTCGTCCACTAAAAAGAAGTCTTTGCACCATTTCTGCCGCAGCGGTGTAGCCAGAAGATACCCACCTGAGATGGAGCAGATCTGGCTCCTGGTTGCCCTCTTCACACCACCCCTGAACTGTATCTAAGAAGAGAAGCACTGGTAACACCTATCAATCACAGATAATTTGACTTACGCTCAACTCAAGGAAGTTGCATTCCAAAAAAAAAAAGACAAAACCCACCCCAACAAGGAGAGGGAACCTCAAACTTCAGGGCAGCTCTGCCTGCTGCACAGCTCTGGGCATCCCGCTCCCCAGTCACTCTGCGGGCAAAGCCCCAGCGACTGCCAACCTCACCTCTCTGCCTTCCCACCAGTGCAGTCAAGGTCTTATCCTCTCCTTGAGGTATCTCCTGATTAGAAGGCATATTCCCTCAATGCATCTCTCCAAAGCAGCTGTACCCTAAGGAAGGATTGTGTCTCATACATTTGATTGCTCTCTTTTTCATATGGCTGCCACTGGAAATGTCACTTGAAGCTCAGGCACCAAGATCAAATTGAGCCCAACAGCCTATGATGCAGGCATAAGATCAAATTAAGACAACTAAAAGAACTCAGAAACCCTCGAGCAATCACACACACAAAAAACCCACCTAAATAAACAGAATTACCAGGACCTCAAACACCTTTCCACGAGGAAACCGCAGTGCAGAACAGAACCTGGGATCATCCTGCAATAACAGCAGCCAGTTGGGCTTTTTTAAGTAAAAAGGACATTCTGGAGATGAAAAGCATGCCATGGAAAAGTCCAAGTTCTCCCTGCCCCAATGACCTTTGTGTGAGAGGCCGGTTCCCAAATCCTTCGAGATAAACCCAGGAGTTTTCTGCTTTTTATGAGCTGTGTCACTCAGAACTGCAGCTGGTTAAGCACTGGCTAAATGCACTGCACCGTCCAAGAGAGAAGTCGGGGACAGCCCCAGCCCCAAGGTGTTTACACACATTTGAGATCCTTAATAAAGCTGCCAGACGGCACAGAAAAGATTGACAGATGTTCCCGGTGGCGTAGCAGGAGTGGCTAATCCACACACAACATGGAAAGCTAACGGTACCACTCGAGCAACCTCAGCTTTTTGTGCTCTGCAAGCTGGTGTGAGGATACAGCTTTTACCAAAATCAGGATTCTAAAAAGAACAGATCCCACTGGAGCTAAAATGAGGCAACCCCCCCCCAGGCAGGCAAAATCCATACGAAAAGAGGACAAACAGCAGGGTCTAGACCGCTTACCAAAAGCAGTCTGTCCTCTTCAAAATTAACGGAACAGGGGGAAAAAGTCAGTTTGTTGTAAGAAACTCACCCTTGGGAAAGGAAATCAAACTGCTGCCCTAGTGTTGCAAACCTTCTACCCAGGCAGCTGGAGTGAAGTTAATGAAATTGCTGAGGGAGGAGTGGACGGCTCACCCAGGGAAGAACCTGCAGTGCTGGTGCCCAGAGAGATGTTTATGAAGGACAGACAGATTTTTTTACACCTGAAAATTATTCTTATTAAGCTTCTTTGTCTCTGTGCTCTCCAGTGAATCCACCTGTTTATACCTGAGAGCTGTTTTACCGCCTGCAACCAAACTGCACGCGTTCCAGTATTTTAGGCAGGAACAGCAGAGGCCATCCTTGCCACCCACGCTGACTCAACGCCAAACACCCTGCCAGTTTATCCTCACACTTCCAAAACTGTCTAATTGCAATAGTCTATTTACCAGCAGTTTCTCAGAGAATTTATTCTGAGAGTCAGCGCTGGCGAGTCGACTTCCCGTGGTGATGGGTGATGGCAGGAGAAGCTTTAAGCTGTTGGTATTTACAGAGGGTACAAGCAGACAGTATCATAATGTTTATGACACGGGAAAAGGCTTCCTTTCCCAGCGTATCCAAAGGGAAGAGGTGGGGTGTCTTTAAAAATGTTATAGATGTTCAAAAATTGGAAGAAAGGAACAAAATACTTCCTGCAAAGTCAATCACATCGCATAAATATCATCACAGCACTACAATTCTGCAGGCTTCGAGGCATCACACCCCAAACCACTCGGATCTCCTCAACACATTTAATGCCCCCAGTAATGCAGATTGTTCTGGGCAGGCCGTGGTCACATCAGCAGGCAAATCCTGCTCACCTCCCTGCTGGGAATCGACCCATGAAGTCAGGCAGGTCACCCTTGTGTGACTAAGGCTGAGAGGAGCTGGTCCTACTGAGGTGAGGGACTATACTGCAACGTGAGCAAACGTAAGGAGATGCAGTTTATCACTAAACCACATAAAATGCACTATGCAATGCTAGGTAACCAAAATGAACTGCCACCGGATAGGAGACAGGTTATTCAGGAAAATAAAGGACTAATGGCATCCTTAGAAAGGACCCTTCATGCCACGGTACAAGCCCTGGTGGAACTGTCCCTGGCCCACCCCCTCCATACAGGGCTGTAGTCCCGCAGCAGCGCGCAGCCCCCGACTGCCTTTACCCTCATGGTTGCCTTGGGAGGTCTCTCCTTGCAGCACCTCTCAAGCTCCCTTAGTGGCACAAGGAGAGCATCTTCAAAAACCCACATTGTTGGTCCTCGCTGAATCATACTCGGTTTGGGAGCTCCCCACAGAAGCAGAGAGGGAACTGAGAAAAAACTGGATACAGGTTTAACTACGTTAATTCCATCGGTTTTGTTCCTGACAGCACCCAAAATGGATCATCTATTCATCCCCTCCCTGGGACCAGGAGCCAACAGAGTGTGCCATTGTCACCCTTCCTCCTCCTCTGACCCAGCAGGGGCAGGACCTCTGCTGTCAGCAGCAAGCTGCCATCTTCCCACTCTAAGGGCTAAGATCTGCTCAGAGCCATCACCCAGACTTTAAACTCAAGCAGGCAGCAATTTCTTGGGTGTTTCCAGCGACTGCACAGGTGCCAGCGCACTTTCTGTGTAAGCACTGAAAGAATAAAGGCAGTGAAGCCACAAACTTGTACCTGCTAGGAGGGACCGCTCCCAACATCCTACGCAGAGCTCAACCCCAGCGTCTGAAGCACACAGGAGGGGGCAGAGCCCTGGCAAAGGGGGGCAATCCCAGCACTCTGACCTCTTGCACTTCCCCTTCAGCCAGGGCAGTGCTGAGGAGCACCAGTCCTTTCCTCTGGTTAACTCACGCCTGGAACTAAACGTTTGAAGTAATTCAGGTCAAAACTGATGCGATAGGGGGGAGATGCATGTGGCCTATGTGTACAAACTCTGCTGAAAAATAAAGTCGTTGGAGTAATCTAACAGTGAACGCAAGACAAAGTGTGCTGGTAAATGAGGCGATATTATCATGGCTCTGGTGCTCAGGCCCCAATTTCTGTTATCAAGGGGCATATCTTTTTGTAGCAGATAAGCCAACAGTCCCAGCTGAGAACACCCTCCCGCAGGCAGGTGACCACAACCTTCCAGGCTCAAATGTGTCTATTGTGAGATCCTGAAAAAAAAATATAGTCCAGCTGTGTTCAGTCGGGGCACTCCGTGTGCTTGGGAATTCTGCCTGGGAATTCTGCCGGGGCCAGAGGAGTGATACCCTGGAGCAGACACAACCTGGCTACTACCGATGAAAGGAGCTCAAGAACAATCTCGAGTGACCTTACAGCTCTGCGAACGGCCGACAGCCAACGACCAAACCCCTCCTGCCAGGCACGACCCTTGTGCAGAGTTAGAGAAAACAAATTTAACAAGACCCCAGCAGCGAGGGAATACGCCTGGAACGTTAAAACTTTCCGTTTCCCTCACTGTGAGCCAGAGGGATTTGCTTTCCTGTGGAACAAGCCTCCACTTCATCTGCCTTGTATCAGATAACCTTTTACACCCCGACTCCTGGAGTTTTGTCTTCTCCGGGAGCTGTGAAAATTCCTCTGGAGCGGTGGCTCCGGTCAAAGATCGCATTTACAAGCGGAGCGCGATGCCGCCGGTAACCACAGTAACCGGGTGCCCCCCTGAGCCCTGCTGGCCCCTCCGGTTGATGAGTAACTTGGGGACAATGGCAGCACCCAGCGCTCCCGCGGGTCCCTAACGCCCGCCCGGCTGGATTGAGGGATGAAAAGGCTGCGGCACGAAACAAACCCCGAGGAAGGCGGGCTGAGAAAGCTGCCAAGCTGTAACTGCAGCCGGAGAGACCTCTGTAGCTGGTGGATGTCACTGTAAAGGGAATGTTAAAGCAAATTCTGCCAAATGCCTTTGTTATTCTTCAAAAAAGATTGTTGAATAAGCATTTGCAGCACTTTCTCACGTGGAGAATAACACGGAAGGGGAACTCTGAAGTGGATGCAGATTTTGGTCCTCCTTAATATCAGGGCTTTCAAGAAGGGACAGACAAAAATCATTCCCCAGGCTATAACATTATTTCAAACGCTTTTCACCCCTAGCAGCCGCTTGCCAGGTGTAACTCCAAGTCTGATCGTGATGTGCTGCTTTAAAAAAATCTCTTCTCAAACGTATTTCAATTAGCCCAGCAATGTTTCTTAAGTATTTAAAACCTCCTGCTTCTGTGGAAGGAGAAACTTTTCCATGACAGCAGTAACCCAGCACCTGCTGCAGCTTCCCGAGAGCACAGGAAGGTAAACACACCGCGAGCTGAAAGGACAGAACCCATCTCCTGCTATCAAAGGTCTTGTGAGCTCGGTGACCCTCCTGTGGATTTTCCTCACCCGACGAGACCCCGCGGACTGGCTCCAAGCTACAACCTGACACCCAGGCAAGGATGGACAAGCAGGAAGCTCAAGGTCGAGCAGATATTCCCCTCCAGGCTGCCAGGGCAGCACAGGCACAGGACTGTAGAGGTG
>JANHFX010004881.1:0-12106 GCA_027560015.1 Chloroceryle amazona | reverse complement strand
GCACAGGACTGTAGAGGTGGCAGTGCAACAGGATCTGTAAGGTGAAAGAGCAGGGGCTGACAACCTCTCCGTACGCATTCCAGCGGTTCCTGGTCTCACCTGCCCTGGTGCAGTCCCCAGGACTGTCTGGCAGGGGTTAGAGAGCATCCTCTGGACTAGTTTTACCTGGGAGGAGCTCAGTTTGTGCGCTCCCAGGCAAGTGCACGATGCACATCGCAGTGGAGTACGCGGGAAGGAACAGCGGATTTGCTTGGGAAGCGTGCTTTTGATCTGAACTAAAGCGGTAATGCAGATGCACCCACGGTGAGACAGATGGAACCTACACCGCGGCGTTGCTCAATTCCCCAGACACCCTGATGCAAGATAAAAAACCAGCCCCGCTATTCTCACTCAGATGGGATTTTTCCAGACCTACAAACCCTGAAGTCACTATTTTGGAACTGATGAACTCACACGGGGAATGAAAGTAAAATAAATGGCTCCCAGGTCCTGCTCCTTTCAAGTCGACTGCAGAAGTCCCTTTGACTTCAGAGAGAACAATAAGAACCATAATAGGTTCTCATTAGGCCCCGTTCCCAGCAGGGCTTTGAGTACTTCCAGAAATAACAAGATCTTCCCAAAGGTCTCTTTCTTTGTCTCTTCCTTTAATCCCAACAGCACTGGAATTCAGGGTTAATTTTGTTGCAGAAGTAGGCATTGAAATCCAGTGCAGCTCACATCAACACCTCTCATTCTGCCGCCACCTCCAAGCATCTCAGGATTAGACCTTTCTTGTTGGGCAGCCAGGTAAAAAATAAATAAGTGGGTTTCTAACAGATGGCTCTGGGCTGGCCATGAGTTTAGATTTCATCTAATTGATATTCCTTGTGTGTACACGTGTTATGAAAGAATTGGAAGTAGGTGTATGGAATAAGGCACATCCAGGGACTCCAAGCACTGCAAGATACAATTGCCAGACATCTACACCCTCAGCCCAGCCTCTGCACAGAATTTATTCCTAGCTTAATTCTCTTCCAGTCTTTTCCTAGATTATCCAGCATGTATTTTGTTTCACTTTCTATGGAGAAGCCCCTATCCTAAAAACATGTGCCTCCTCATCTTCTTTTGGGAAACAGAAATGGAGCGCAGATATAACGGTGATTCAAACGAATAATTACACCTCTGTGTAAAAAACTTACCAATTAAATGCTGTCTTTCTAGGTTTAGTATCAAAATGATTTGCTCGTATTCTTAATTCTCTCTTTATCCACACACCATCCTGTCCAGACCCAACCACACTGGTCATACGAGTGGATCTGGCTGTTTGGGAGGCAGCAGTGAAGTCCCCACCTTATTTAGGGCTTCTCAGGCAAAATACCAAACTTCCACAAGGAAAGATTTCCCAGGCTGTGCTTTTCAAGCCCGCTCAGAGCCAGCCATTCAAGGCTCAGTTTGAGTGTCTTCCTAAAATGTTTTCCTACTAATCTAGGGAATCAAGCTGTGATCCTGGTTTAGACCTGAAAAACCTGGAGCCTTGCAATAGCAAGAAATTGGAACTTAATTCCCATTGAGCCATTTCTTGTAGAAAGTAATTAAAATAAGCATTGATACACAAACAGCACTCCAGAGTCCTATTGTTTTACAAGTGACAGAAATCTGCATCGAGACAATGAAATAGGCTCTTCAATTTAAAGGGTCCCTTACTTAAAAAAGGGACTTACAAAGGTGCATCTTGCAGCCTACTTCTCCTAAGGAATGTCTATGAGGAGGTTTCAATCACTATGACAACCTCTTTTTAATGCCAATGCTTTTCTAGCCCAGACAACTCTCTCCTGAGAAAGGGCATGTTTCGAGGCTCTGCCAAAACTGTGGTTAAAAGCCTTACTGACAAAAAGATAATCTATGAGGTTACCGTTTTGGCAAACAGCAGCTTTCGAAAAGAACTGGAAATTTTGCATTATTGCTGGCCAAAAGATTGCTGCTGGAAAGGGAAAAAAAACCCCAACAATAGAACAGAAAAAAAAAAGAAAACCCGCAGCAATCTGCCCTAAGCATCGTTTGTGGAAAGCAGGGGCGTTCTGGGGTCTGAAGGGTTTGGCACCTCGGGAGTTTGCAAACCTCTGAGGGACAGATAAGAACATGAGGTACCCTCTCGGAATTTACATTTTATTTCAGTCCACAATAAAGATCCTCTAACATTTGTCAGTCAGCCTTCGCCTGCTAAGTCTCTGCTACATCTCCATCGACGAAATCAAACGCAACCGCTTCTCACAACTCACGCTGGCAGACCGTTTCTTGTATTATATTGCCATCTCTCTCTGGAATAAGCAAATAAAGGGTTTCCCTCGGTGATTTGCTGTTATTCCATCAGAACTACCTCACGGGGAACACGATAACAGAGACTCTTCAATATTCACAGCGCAGTTCCAACGCGGTGTCAATTCAGAGGCACGTTAGCGCAGCCCTGTCCGGGCTCTGCGTCCCCGTGGGACGGTTTGCGGCCACGTGGCCACCCGGTTGTCCCTTCAGCGAGGATTTGCACCCACCCAGGTTCCAGCAAGCTCATTTTCTCCTCTGATTTCTGACCCGTTACTACTTTTACAGGGAAATAAATGAACACAAGTTATGTGACACAGCTAAACCAGCTCGCGATACATCAGCGGCAGATGCTGGGAGTGCAAAAGGAGGATTTTGGAGCCTCACCCTGTACAAACAGCCTCCCTACCCAGAGCTCGCACGCAGCCTGCTGCAGGGGTGAAGAAACAGGCAGAAAAGAGTTTTGCAATTGCAGCCATCACAAAAGCCCTGGCAGCTGCTGCTGTTGAATCTGGGGGATGGAAAAGCTACACGCACACTCAACCAACCGCCCGCCTCGGCGGCTGACGGCCGTGACAACGTGTTGCAAGAACTGTTTGCTTTTACCGTCGCGGTGTTCTTCACACGCCTAGGTATGCACACGGAGAAGAGGGTTTCATGCTGTACAATGACAATGCAGAGTTATGCAATATACAGTAGTTAAAAGAAAGGAGGGGATTTTATGTAAGACGTACCCGAGTAGAATATACCCCTGCGGGGCTGCCTTTGACTTGCTGAAAGTACATCTACTGTTCTGAGCCTTCTCTTCTAGGAGCAGCATATATGTCGTAAGAAAAAGAGATGTTACAGTGAAACCCCACCACAAATAAAGGGGATGGGGAAAACACTTGTTTCTGGAAGAATCCACATAAAGCAGCCTATCTGCCTGTGGCTCTCGCTAGGATCTGCTGCTTCGGGAAGCCGTTGAAAGGGTCAAACTAACACAGGATCCTCTCATGCTCCTGCCACTATTTGTGCATTAAAATAGCGGAAGAATAGTGGCTCTCTCAGTATTTTGACCTGGAAAAGAATGGCAGTGATGTACTGGGATATGGTCACACACTGGGATATGGTCACACACAGTAAACCTGAAAAATCTTGCAATATAAGGATATTTATAATATATAAGCCATCAAGTAACTGTGTTTCTGCCATACTATCGTCAGAGAAAAAGAAACTAAGTGCTGAAGTGTTCAGCCAAGGGATCCGAGGTATTTTTCTAGGAAACATTTATGAACACCCATACATTTGGCTCATGAAAATAAGCTCTGTCAGAAAGGTTACGTCGGCAAATGGACAGGCAGCCAGATCCCAAGTCAAGACCCAAAACCCAGTTAAGGGTCTGCGTCCACAGCTCCCCAGACAGAGCAAAAAGGACCTTTAGTGAGGGCTTGGGGAGGGGGCAGGACATGCCAGCGAGGCAGGACTGGCAATGCTCGCTCTGCTGAATTATGAGTGACAAATTCCTTTCCCGAAATGCAGCCTCTTCCTCCAAGGGCAGCAGAGCTATGTGAGCGTACATTTAGCTCTGGGCTATCTATAGATTCTGCACATAGATGACACTGTCTCTCAGCTAAGACAAAGACCGGTCTTTGTCTCATCCTCCAGAGCGGATGCTGGACAAACTGGGAGTAGCTCGAGCGGTCACAAACTCGTGCATCCATCAAAGTCAATGGAGCTACAGGTGCAGAAAGTCAGGCATAGCCCCGCTGATCTCCTGACAGCAATGGGAAAAAGTCAGCCCAGAAGGCAACAGCTCCCAAACTAAAGCTGAAGACTGAGGTTAATCAATCTAGAAAAGAGGTGAAAAGGCAAGAGAAGCCAAAAGGCACAAGTTGGGCGGGCACAGTGCCAGCAGCCGGGTTATTTCAACAGAACGTGTTCATGTTTGGAGATGGGTGTCAGGATACCCTCTTCAGACAGCACCAAGCTCCACCAGCAGCAAGGGAGTGCAGCTCTCCAGCTGGTCCTCTCAGCATCCTCCGGGAACATGTGGAAAGCTGTGGTCACCTACTCAGGAGAGCTGTTGGCCACGTACAGCTTTGGTAGATAGGAGCAGTTGGGGAACTGACAGAAACCCCTCCAGGCCCCACTGCTCTGCCCTGTAACTGGCCTCTTGTAGGCACCGCTTCGACCATTTCCTATCATCAAGTACAACAGCAGAATAGGTTTCAACCTCCTCCAGTTTCCTGGAGGGTGATCTCAGCCTCTCCAGGGGCAGACAGTGAAGAACTGTTCCTGGTTCTGCTGGTATCACCGCTTCCTCTTTCTCCAGGGCTTTGGCAACCTAGGAGAGTTCCTCCTGAAGTGACCCAGACGTTGCAGATACTGACCTCGAGGACATAAATTCTATAGTGAAGGATGCTTTAAATGATGATATGAGAAACAGGGGTTGTCCAGCCCCCCAGCTCTGGCTCAATTTGATAAGAAAGGTTTGGCCACAGTTCATTGAAGACCATGTTCCTCAGTGCAGCTGATGACATTCCTGCCCTTCTGCTACAGCGGTGCAAGGTCTGAGATCCCGCAGAGCGATGCGGGTGGTAGAGAGGAGGAATGTGCAAAGGTGAGAGCATCTCTCAGCAACAGTGAGGAGGGAACTGCTGGTCATGGAGACCCGCTCCCCAGACCTCAGCTGTGCAAGGGGCCGTGAAGATGTCTCCACTACAGCTCTGCATTGCTTTAGAAAAGATATGGAGCCTCACCTGGCCTGCCCCAGATCCCCAGTATCGCTCTGTTTCAACGCTGTATCCATCTGGAAGGGCTCAACACCAGCAGAGATGTCCAGTTCAGCACCAGCGACCCAGATGTCAGCCACACGGAGGGGTGAGCCACCAGTATTTGGTCCAACCCAAGTTTTATGATTCAGGTAAAGATGGAGGTTGCACACAAGAGTCCAGGAGCTTTGCAGTAAGTTCTCAATAGAGCCGGGAAGACCCAAGTCACACCACTGCCAAGTTCCCTCCTGGAGGCTTTTGGAGAGACACTGCTAACTGGTTTTAATACCCCGGACACTGATGCAGGGCAAGGTAGCTGGGCTGTACCTCTGGAGCACAGAGCTAGCACTGCTCAGTTTAAACAAAACAGCCTCTCTTTGTGAGCCCTGCCTGAGGTGGTCAGTGTCTAACAAAAGGCTACGGACACTCCTCTGCCACCATCTCAAGCAATCTGGACTCTCGGCAGCTTTTGCAGTAACACAGTTCACTGAAAGCAGACACGGGCAAGAACTTTCCAGTAATCCCCATGTTATGCTGGGTTAATAATTCCCTGCTCAATCATCTGTGACTGAGACACTGACAGTAAGGTTCTGGGTAAATCTCACCTACCAGTAGAGTCAAACACATATAAGGAATACTTAAAAAAATAACTAACTAACTAAAGCAAATGGTCTATCACGCTTTGTGTGTAAGGCAAAGCAGAGCTGCTGGCTTTTTTCATTTTATTATAGTGATTTATAATCCAAAATGGGATCAAGACCAAGACCTTATGCTCTACAAACACATGTAAAGAAAAATAGCAAACACTTTCCTTTTGATGTCCTTTGAACAATGTTGCTTAAGATCTTCTGGTGTTAATTTTTTGTCTTTTTTTTTTTTTAACCAGTAAATAGAGACAAATTTAATCCTAACACCTACAAATAACATGCACCCAATGTTGTTAACCTTGAGGCAAGCTCTGAGCTCCCCTTTTGGGTAAAGCTGTTCTCTGAGGGGCTGGTGACAGAGTGCCCATGAAGAACCTCTCCTGCAGCACTAGGAAGCTCCCGAAGCCCTGAAGTCTGTCTAGATAATATTCTCACTGCTCTGGTCTTTGTTTGAAGCCTACAGAAGCCTTCCTTCTTGAACTGATGATGTTTTACTGAAGAAATTCAGAGTGTTGTGATTTTAGTGGATTTTTTCTTGTAGAAAAATCTGTCCGTGCACTCTCAGCTTGGTCTTTCTATCCCAAAGGGGTCTAAGAAACCAGGCAGACACACCAGTCCCACCTCAAAGCACAACCCTGACCAGGGAGGCAGGATTCATTGCTACAAAAGGAGAATACTGGGGTTTTCCTTAGCAGTTCAAAGGCAATTCATATAGCAACTGAAGTATCAGGTTCAGATGCACTCACAATTAATGTGGCTATAATAGCAAAAGTATCTGGATAGACAAATAAACCAGCAAACAGGTCGAGCTCTTCCCCTGGGGTTGAAGCCCCCACGATGCTCCCTTGCTGCCAGCGCAGGGGTCGCACACGCTGGCTTCAGGCGAGGAAAGCCCCTGAAGTCATGGCTACCGCCAGAGCTACCTCCCATCCTCCCCTTCTCCTGGTTGTTTCCACACTGGAGATGGGTCCAAATGGACTCAAAAGTCAAATGGGGACAAACATTTTTAACCAGAAACCGAGCCCGGGTCACGGCCACCCTGTGCCACCTGCAGCGCGGGGAGAAGAGCAAACCCTGCTTGGCACAGCTCTCCTGCCCGCGTTTGTGTTGGCGATCTGCAGGCTACAAGCCTGCCAACAAATACAAAGAAAAATGTAAAAATACATTTGCTGCACCTGGTTCTTTATTCTTCTCTGAAATACACGATGAAGTTTTGCTCTAACATGAGCAGGGAGGCAATATAGCCACTATTTGTGTACTGAAATGGGTATTAGCTGTATCCAAAACACCCTAGTTAGAGGGATGAGCAAAAAGAGTAACAACAAACTAGACGGGGCACCCCGCTGTTTTTCAGAGAGTAGCCAGGAGCCACCAGTAGCAACCATCCAGGGACGGGTGTTTCTACGGCTGAAGCTTTGCAAGTTTTGGGAAGGAGTTTTAAAAAATGATGTAAACACGGTAAAAATTTTGCAGAAAAAAAAAAACCACCAAAACACAAAGCTCAAAGCATCTGAAAACACTGGAGATAAATAGTTGGGGCATAAATACACCCATTTACAGGGGGATGCTTTCATTTACACCCTCCTGGGCAAGTCAGGCACATCTGGAGAAAGCATCTTCAGAGTACATTACAAGAACTAGGAGCACTCCTTGTAGGGATGGGGAGACAGATGGCTAAGGGGAAGCACGACAAGGAAACAGGAAAAAAATCACAACAAGAGGAGGAACAAAGAACAAATAATCCCTGTGCCTCACAATGTAAAAACGGAAGATCACCCAGTGATCAGGCAACACGTCTTTACACAAAACAATTTTGCAAGTGTGTGCATCTGAACAGCAGGGACTGTGATTAGGCACTGGGGGAAGCAGAAACCTCAGGGAGGGATTAAACAGAGATGAGGGGGCCATGGAGTGTGGCATTGACTCACCCCACAGTGAG
The DNA here is from genome assembly GCA_027560015.1 of Chloroceryle amazona. Taxonomy (NCBI): domain Eukaryota; kingdom Metazoa; phylum Chordata; class Aves; order Coraciiformes; family Cerylidae; genus Chloroceryle; species Chloroceryle amazona. Next base: position 4,472 of record JANHFX010004881.1, on the reverse strand, counting down.
TCAACACCGTGATCCAGGGGAAGCTTACAGCCCCAAAACCCTTAAAGATCAGCCTGCCAGGAGCTGGGACAGTGCAAGGAGGGTAGGGCCAGTCTGGACTTGTCCTGTTTCTCATATTCTTTCCTTAATATTTGTTACCAGGCAGAGCTGGAGCAGAGATGCTAGCTTAGCCATCCCTGTGGCCTCACATAACTCAGCAGCTCTGAGAGGTGATGCTTACGGTGGCAAATAAAAGAAGGCACCGCGTACGACTGATCCACTGCAGCAGAAACAGCGGCAGCGCTGGACTTGGGGCGGGTTTTGCCCGGTGCTGTAGTGCCCTTCCAGGGACAGATCCTGGCCGTGCCAGGGGGATGGGACCAAGCAGAGGGAGCCCAGCTGGCCCTGCCAGGCTCTGCCATTCTGCCTCCGGGCCAGGCAAGCAACCCGGCCTGGCTTAATGAGCTTCTGTAAACATTTGCAGGGCAGGTCTTTTCTAAGTTTAAATTACTTAAAACATGCAAAGCAGTGGTTAAAATCATCCCGACTGTTTTCTGCTATCTGTATGGCAGTTGGGCTCATTGATCTCACCCGTCAACAAAAGGGGCACTTCAGCTAATTGAAGGGTATACCCTAATTGCCTACGCATGGCAATGAATCAGGCAGCCCGGCTAAATCCCATCCCCATGCGGCCTCTCAGCCCTAAAATGAGCAGTGCCAGGAGATCCTCTTTCACTGTTTACCTGCCTCTCCTTCAGACTCACTTCTGGAACAGAAGGAAGTCGGCGTACTTTTTGACTAACAAACACATCCAGAAAGGGTGTGTTGTACCTCACAGAAATCATAACTTGCTCACAGAGCAGGATACACCCAAAAAACTCCTCTGGTGAGCACCAGCTTTTCCCAGGGGCTGGTTTTGTGCATATTATATTCAAGACACCATTTTTATGAGAGACTGACTGTCTGTGGAGGTTGGTGTGAGGGAGCCCTGAGGCTTCTTCCCGCCGAGCACAGCCCTCAACCACCGTGGCAGCTCCTGGCTACCACAGCATCTCTGTGTCTGCAGGAGCTCTCATCTCTACATCAAACCAGGTTCTCCTCCCAGGGTTTCACAGCTGGGTCTACCTTCCGTTTAGCCTCTTAAGGAGGGTTTCTCATGCAGGAGAAAAGTGTCGCCGATTGGATTTCTTCTGATAGATCCCAGGGTGAGGGGCAGGGTAATCCTGGTGTCCATCTGGCCATGCTCTCCCTGCCTCCACCTGGCTCCCCTGAGTCCATTAAGATGAAGACCTGTGAGTTTATGCCACAGGAGAGGTGGAGATCTCAGCGTGCAGTGAGTAACTTTAACACAGGATGCCCGACAGAAGAGTAGAGAGGGAGGATGGTCTCAAAACACAGTTTCAGGAGCCATGAAAGCAGCTACACGAGCCTGGCTTTGGGGCAGCAATTGCCACACTTCCTAAACCAAAACTCTGATTAATTGAAGGCCGTTCAGCCCGGTGTTCCATACTGTGTGAAGTCCTCCATACAGGTTTCCACACAAACGAGCGGTTCGAGGGTTTTTTGGACACCTTTGATAATGGAAGCGGCAAAAAGGGAATCCCAGGTGCAAGGCCACTAGTCTTGGGAGCTGCCTACCAGTCACTCGAGGGGCTGAAGCCCCTCAGCAGTTAGATATCAGCCAAGCACAGTCACCTTTTACACTGACCGTGGCTGACATGAACTTTATGGGTCTCTCCAACGGCTCTAAAGAGCGGCAAAGCAAAGGGAGAGAGAATCCTTTCACGACTGCAACAACCCCTTTCCCAACTCCGAGCACTTTTATACACACAGACCATCACAGGAGCCCGATCCTGGTGAGTCACCCTGCTTACTTTGACTCATCTCTGCTCCTCACCAAACACAAGCCAGCACAGGCCAAATCCTCCCCAGTTGATACTGTCTCGGGAGGGCAATTACAGAAAGCTGCTCCTCGCACTGCGAGGCCTCTGCCTGCAGCTGAGTGCAGTGAGGGAAGGCACGCAGACGCATCTTGCACACAGGGTTTGTCTCCATCCATCTGGTTCCCCCACTCTCTGTCTTTTCTAAAACCACGGATTTGCAGCCCCGTGATTCTGAAGAGACAATGTAGGGGAAAAAGAGAAGAAATGTGGACGAGGCTCAAGGCAGCTCTAGGTAAGATGGTGTCTGAAATCTCAGCAGCTTCCCTGGAGCTACCTCTCTTCCCTCCTCTATCAACATGCCCACTGGTGGGGCTGCACCCATCTTTGCAAAGATAGAAGCTTTTTTGTTTGTTTGTTTTAAGTGTAGCCAGAGTTCTGAGTACAACCCTCTGAAGCCAGCAAGGTTTCCTAAAGTGAGAGACCACAGACTGGTCTTTTCTATTCCTCCTCCACCTTCAGATCAGGAATTTGCAATCCAAATCCCAGCCACACCAAGGCAGTCAATGAGCCCAGTCGCTCTGATTAAGAAGCATCTTAAAGAGTTCATGAGGCTGCTTGCCAAGAAGCTGCTGCGAGACAAGGTAAACTGAGATGAAGAAAAAAAAAAGAGTGTATGCATATAACCCCATTAAAATAGCAAGTAAAAAACCTGTCCTGCAATGCAAAGGAATGTGAGTTACTGACTCTCCCCTATAGCTGCAAAGAGTCCTTGAAATATTAACAGGGTTATCAGCATTCGCTTATCGGTTCCAGTAGTGCCTACATAATTCAAAGGACCGAGCCACATCTCATAGACACTTTCTCAAAGCTAAAATCCTTACCATCAGAGAATTTCTTACCTTCTTTTTAACCAAAATGTGTTACTTTTTGAATTACCAAACGGAAAAAGACGGCGACCTACAGGGAATGAAGAACTGCAATGACTGTTATTTTTGCATTCGTTTATTACAACATTTTCTGCTGCTCTGTGTGTGTCCAAGACAGGTGTTTTTAAATATATGTACTGACTCTGCTGTGGTTTTGCTGTCAGCACAATGCAGGGGCATTTTTGCATCTCAAAATACGTGGCAGGCTCAAACTGTAGAATTTCTAGGTGGCAGAACTTGCCTCTGTGGCTTAGGGGCTGAGTGTTGTGCACAGAGCACTGGAACAAATTCTCTTAGTTCGAGTCAATGTGGTCACATAGGCCTACAGGAGGAGACAGCACAACCTCTTCTTATGTTCCAAGAACTTTCTAGCTTTTCCAGAAGGTACGAAACGCAAGCATTGGCAAATTTACATACTCTCATCCAAGGAGAAGCACCAGAGCATTCATCAAGCCAAGGACAGAGCCTAAACCCATCTAATTACTGCCTCCTCTTTTACACCGTCCCTGGTATAAGTTCTACCACGTGTTGAAGTGTTCCAGCACAAAGTGATAAAAATTCTACTCAAAAAAACCCCAACCAAATACAACAAAAAAGAGCATTTTTCTGTAGACTTTGGTTACAAAGGCACAGGAGCCCTAAACTAACCTAAGGGCTGGCTGCCACAGTCTCTCCCCTCCTTTGCACTTGCACTCATACTGTGTTGAGCTGTTTCTTCAGAACAACTCAGAACTTTTCTGTTTGCTTTGGTTTTATTGGCAGTTTGGCTTTTTATCAACTTTCATCCTCCCTTGCACTGTCTCTGGCATTCATTTCACGGACTGAGCTGCTTCTTCACGCTAAGGTAGAGGTTTGTTTTGTGTTTGGTTGGGATTTTTAATGGCAGGTTGGCTTTTTAGCAACTTGTTGTATGGAAACAGCCCAGCACAAGGTCATACAGGTGCTAGGAAGGGAAGGACTGTAACAGCCAGAAGCAAGATTGGCTCAGATTTGCTGCAACTTGCAGCCTGTGACATTTGTGAATAACTCACAGCCCCATTCATCCATCTGCCTTGTGGATTCTTTATCTGCCTTTGATACCAAGTTTAGGAGAAGACAGCAGTGCTGTTACCAACACACAGTAACAGCCAGTGCAAAGAGCTAATTGCATTTATGATTTAATACGTGTGTTTAATTTCTGCAGCAAAGAGAGAACAGGAAATAACTTCCCCACCAACAAGCTCAATTTTGTATTCAAGTAAGCTTCTCAAGGAAGTGTGTTGTGTATAAATAATACTACTTAGAAACTACGAAGCGTTTGTTAATTTATCAAGCTTCATCTCAAACCCAGCTACGCTTCTTTGGATCCCTTGAGAAAGGTTGTTCCAGAAATAAATCCCTCCCAGTTACCAAATGCCAGTGGTGGAAGCCCCGTGCACCAACACATTTTTCAGCTGGTCTGTTGCTAACATCCTTCTGAGCCAACCCAAACACATCAACAGTGGCTGGACAAGAAAAGTCAGTCACTCAAATAATGTAATATCAGAAAAAGGAATAATTTCCATCCCAGTATTTGATAAGTACTTTAAATACTATTGTACAGGGTCTGACTGAGCTGGAGTTTTCCCCCCAGCAGCCCTCCCAGCTGGAAAGGTGCTGGTGACAGCCCCGTGTTGTGGCCCCTGCTGGGCAGGGCTCGCCCAGC
>JANHFX010004880.1:58666-69831 GCA_027560015.1 Chloroceryle amazona | reverse complement strand
GATGGGGATCTACCCACTGTGGGGCCAGCTCCAGCAGGTCATGGTGCTCTCCATGCCAGCAGGTACATGAGAGGGGCCTGAGGCTGCACAGACAGCAGTGGAGTCCCCATGTCTGCTGCATCCATTCGTCTGCTGGCCTGCCAGGAGCTTATAAAAATGGGAGCAAGGAAAAAAAACAGAGATTTAGGGATGTGTGAGGGCTGGGGAACATGAGCAAACAACCCTGCCTGAGCAGCCCAGGAATAGGCTTAACCTTTGGCATACATTGTGTACAGTTACTTTTCATGACCCACAGCCCCGGAGACAGTGGTGCTGCTGATTCCCAGAGCTGGGCAGCATGGCAAGCTCCGCTCCCTGAGCCACCCCAGCCCCATGCCCCGTTCAGACGTCAGAAGTCTTGGTCACCTCGTGCTCCAAACCGACTTCTGTGCCCTGGCCATGCCCTGTGACAGGCATTGTCCTAGTGTCAGCCAGGGATGACCCTGGTGTCATGCAGTGCCATTGTGCCCCTGTCTGAGGGGCACTGCAACACAGCAGCTTGTTTCGGGCCATTCCCAAGGCCTGCTTTTATGTTTTCCTTGTGTGTTATCAACACATGCCGCTGCAGTCCAAAGCACCTCTCAGGAGGCATCCCCTTTCTTCCTGAAAGCTCTCCTGATGGCCAGAGACAAGGCCAGCTGCAGCTATGGCAGGGCAGCACAGGAGTCCAGCCTGGAGGGATAGAGAAATAAGTGAAAAAACCTTTTCTTGGGCTCTGCTGAGCTGCCACTGATGCAGGACACGTTTGCTCCAGGCCACCCAGGATGCAGAGCGTGACCCAGCCCAGCAGGGTCCTCTGTCAGAAGACTGCTATGGTGCTGGCATGACAAGGCTCGGCTAAACTCCAGGGGCAGCCTGTGAACAGCACGCTGTGGCCTGCTCGTGATGAATGGCCCAGGTTTGACAACATTTAGTTTCAGCAGCCACACTCCAACATCTGTAGGCCCCTAAGCAAGTGAAGGGGTGACTGCCGATAGTAACGGCCAGCACTGTGCTCTGCTGCCTGCTCACTACATGTGGAGTTGTGATTTTTCCCCAGTACCACAACATGGCAAATAAGGAATCGTTCCCCACTCCCAGAAGAAGACAGGCTGTGGGGAGAGCTTACACAGCACGCCCAGAGCCACCCATGTAATTGGGGTGGGATCCTCCAGTCCAGACTCTGCAGGAGGCTGCAGGAGAGGGACCATAGGAGCACCTGTTCCCATAGCAAAATTCAGATCCTGCCAGGGACAGGACACATTGCACAGGAGCACCTGAGCAGCTTTACAGCCCTGTACCGCCCGCCCAGAGGCTCCTCCAGGGTCTAGCTCTTGTCTGCCACTGCTTGGCATGGTATGAATGCAGCAATCAAAGAAAACCATGGGGAGAAGGTCTGAGACAGAGCTCCCAAGAGTAAGACCATGGAGTAGTTTCCAACATAAAGGAGTTACATGAACCACGTAACATGGGCAGGATGAGGACTGAAGCACAAACTGCAGGGAACAGCCCTTGGCCAGCAAGGGCTATGAGGGTCACCTGCTCAGCCCTCTGTCCCATCCCCTAGCTTCAGGACTCTCATTCTCTAGGAACACAATTGAACAGTCAGTTTCTCCAGGACGAGACTTCTCCCATAAAACTGACTGTTGAGCCTGTCATGCAGAGTTAGCAGTGGTACCACATTTTTAGCTGACTTCCCACACCACATCGATCTGCTTTCCAACCCCTAACGTTCCGTGATTCTGTCTTGCTCTGGGGCTCTGCCCGGCTCCCACCAATGCCTTTTAGGTGCACTGATACCCCGAAGTAAATCCCCAGCCCAGGTCACCTCATTGCTCGTATCTCCACACCAGCTGTTGCAGAATGGCTACTTCCATGCTGACCTTGCTCCTGGTGGACGCCAATGGGCTCACTCTGCACTGATGTATCTAGTGGTCCCACAGTGCAGAGGAGTAACTGCAGTCCCAGCACAGACTGGGTGCAGCACAGGCAGCCACAGGACTGGCTGCCCTGTGATATATGCATCTTATATCTCTGAGTTTTCCTTATCATGCCTTATCAGCATGATGGATAGTTTAGCCATGGTGAAATAAAAGATACTAATAACAATGGCCACGATTACTATTTTTCATATTTTCCTTAAGAGCAATATGATATTACCAGGCTTTGTACATGTCACTTTATTTATTAGCTACCATTTAGTAATCTCTTCCATCTTTGCTTTATTAAAAGTAGAGGCACTGTTAGGCTGCAGGGGCTTACAGGGCAGCCACCCTGGGGAGACACTCACTTGCTCACTTACGTCCACACTGAGCCTGGAGCTGCAGGCAATGTGCATTTTACATGCAGACACATCTGCTAAGTCAGACCCAAGTCTTGTTCCCTTCTCTATAGTGCTCCAGTTATAGGAAGAGGCTTTCTGAGTGTTATTTATGGTCATATATATTAAAGTAGGGAAGAGTAGCCTCGGCAGAAAAGAATCTGAATCAAATGAACTAAAAAAAAAAAAAAGGTAAAATAGAATAATAAAATACCAAAGCTGCTCCCTACTCTACCCTGCTCTTGCAGTCTGAGTGAAGTTTTCACCAGACCACCAGAAATCAAAGTACCTGGATAACAAGCACTTCAAGAAGGAATCTGCGCCAAGAACACCCAGAGGTCTGACACCGTGGCTGATGTGGAGTGCCACCGTGGATGGTAAGCAGAGCAATGCTCTCTGGGTCAGACAAGCTGACCCAGAAAGGCCGTTACCCTCTCACCTTGAGCTGCCCAAGGTGTGCAGTAGGTGTGCAGCCATGTGCAGCCCAGGGCTCCTTCAGGTACAGCAGCGGGTGAATTCACCACAGTGATCCCCTGCATGGGCCAGAGATGCAGATGACTACCCTGCAGAAAAGCAGCAACAGCTTTTGAGGTGACATGGGGAAGATCTCTGGGCCCAGCATAGCTCCCACCATCCACTGTGCTGAATACACTCAGCTGGGGAAACACTCAGGACTGTCTCTTATGGGCCCCAATTACCATCAGACAGAGGTCACGTAGAATCCTCCCAGCCTGCTTTAAAAGCCTTCAGTTGGATCTAAGTAGAATTTACTCCGGGTTTAAAGCCTGTTTAAAGCCTGAGTTAGCCACAGCAGGACCCTAGAAAGGTACACACTGCCTCTTCTCAGGAAGGCACCCCAATATGTGCGTTTTTCCCAAGAAGGAGCCGAGGGGCAGATGGCCTCTTAGAACTGCAAGGCAAACTACCTGGGCTGGCATTTGCTGGGCCAGGCAGGCTCACAGCTCCACAAATCAAATCATTTGGTAAGCTCTGGCCTGGGCTTCAGAGCAAAGGCAAACCCTGGGCAGAGATGTTATCTCGTGTCGTGGACAGGCATGCACACAGAGGGAGGGGTGGGAAAGGTGAAACCAAGATCCAACCTCATCCCACAGTGCTGACTCAGTGATTTGAGCTAGTCCTCTGCCTTCTCCATGCCATTCTTCATGGGCAAGCCGGGTAGAAAAGCCAGCCCCATGCCAGCAGGAGCCTGGTGGCCCCAGTGCCCTGGTGGAGTGGAGACTCAGGCTGCCTCCCAGTCAGGAGCTTTGCATCCACCGGCCCATCATTCCCAGCATAATGACAGCTGTTGGCTGACCAGCTAGAACAACCAACAAAAGTCCTCAAGTTCTGCCTGGCAGAGGGAGGGAAACAGCCATAGGAGAGCTCTGCAGAAACAGAGGCAAAAAAAAGGCTCTGAACCAACTCTCTGTTGTGCCAGAGATGGCAACTCACCTATCACAGCTGACCTGGGAAACAAAAAGCAGAGAGAGCAGTCCAGAGCATTTAGAAATCACAAGTCCATTTAGATACATCCTGGATTTTGGTATTTACTCCGAAGAGGCTGGGGACACCCCTGTCCCTTCTTTTCCTTTCCACTTTCCTTTCTCTTTTCTCAACCCTCCTCCCATCCCCAAACTCGCACCACTTAATCCTCTCACAAACAATGGTGGTAGGACAGCGACCACCCCCCTGGACAGTAGCATGTGAGGACTGGCGATGGGAAGGAGTAGAAAGCCTTGGGGCCTTGCAGACTCACTCCACACAGCATGGCGTGAGGCAGCGAGCACAGAGAGGTGGCAGCAGCTTGCCCCCAGAGACACTGGCACCTTGCTGCCTGGGGCACTTTGGAGGTCCCAGCCTCCAGCACTGCTGCAGCCTTGGCCAAGGTGCAAAGCTGCAGTGGTGTGTGGCCCAGGAGTCCAAAGCAGGGAAACCAGGGGGACGGCAGGATTCCCTGGGGGCTGCCATGCTCCTACAGCAAGGGAGACCTTCAGCTAGGCCTGCAGGCAGCAGGTGGGAGAAGGCTCTTTGGTGCAGAGCAGAGCGCTGCCCTTCTGCTGCTTTGCTGCAGACAGCGAGAGGGAGGTGATGAGCAAACTCACAGGCTCCAGTTCTCCTTCCACATATCCCCCGCTCCACCTCACCACACCTTTACTCAAGTTGTCAGAGGATTAGCAGCTGCCAGCAGAGCTGAATTTACTGCAAGGGCTGGGAGTTCTCAGCTCAGCAGCGCCAGCAAATTTGCCCCCCCAGTACAGGACATGGTCCCAGCCCGCACCCCCTTACCTCAGTGCTGTTTGTTCGCTCTCTGCCAGCTGAAAGCTGCAATACAGACACCACGCCATCACCCAGGACAAGCACATCCCCTAGGTGAGATGGGGATGGCCGGGGCTCGAGCTGTAGGGGCAAAAGGCAGCCCCAGCCTCTTGCTTCTAGAGAGGAGCCAAGGAGGAAGAAATGCCTGTCCACCTCTAAACATTCAGGGGTCAGGGGATGCAGGGGGAAGGCACTGGCTGCCCTAAGGGCTGCACATCTCCAGACATCCCTCTCTCTGCTCCCACCTGAATGCCATCTGTTCTGGCACAGAACACTGTGTGCGATGGCTCCTTGCATGCTCCAGGACCCAGCAGCCTGCCCACACCACTTTGGACTCAGTGTACAGGGGGACACGAAGATAGGCAGTGATGGTGGGAGAACAGCCCTGCCAAACGATGCATTGGAAGGTAGCCCCGGTGACCCAGGGGGAGACATTTGTGAGGGGAATGACTTTGGCGCTAGCCAGGCTGCCTGCCAGTCACGGTTCATTTGCTATGGAAAGCAGGGAGTGTGATTCATTTGGAAAGCTGCTATGCTGAGACTGCACAAGGTTCATACACCCCTGCGAGATGGCAGAGGCCACCATGCAGCCTTGATTTGCAAATGTATATGCCACCCACTTGTCATCACTGAAGTTCACTGGATGTGCTAGGTAAAGGCTATGGCATTTAGCCTGGACTAATGCCCTCTCTGGCTTTTTCTTCAGCTGGGTATGAAAAAGCATGTCCACTTCATACCTTAAATTCTTGCAGTTTTGCAAGGTAACATCATTTACTGCCCCATTTTCCACCTCCAGTCAACCTAATGAGGGTACATTTAAATGCTAGATGAAATGACTGCTGGCTCCTCAACACTTCCAAGAGCACCAAGAGAGCCTTTAGGATGGGATGGCGATGCTACAAGATTACAATGTAGTATTTCATATTACTGGAGCCAAAGGTTGCCCATCAATCTTGCACCTCTGGTCCCAGCTCCTGCCTCACACCTGTCAATCCTGAGAAAGAGTCAGTGGGCTCAGGAGTCTGCTGCATGGCCAATGTTTAGTGCCTGCAGCAAACTTCAGTTTGCTCACAGCTGAAGGCAGGCAGACAGCAGCCTGTGCGCTGCCTGGAAGCAGAGTAGCAGAGGCAGTGTTGGCTGGTGGTGAAAACACCCATAAATGCAGGCTGGAAGGAGAGGCCAAGTGAAGAGAACCGATCCAGGTTACACATGTTTGACAACCACAAACTGGGATGAGAAAGCGTCTTTTCAAAACACTTTTAACACATTCACCTTTGAGAGATCCCAGCCAAAAGAGAAGGCAGAAATGTTAAATGGTCAAACTGGGTGTTTGCTCATTCTTTCCTCAGGCAAAGCCTCACTGACTGACTGCAGTGAGGCCCGAGCACAACTGACAGAGGAGTCCCATGGCTAACACTGAAGCGTGCAGCCTCGTGCAGCCTCCCAGCAAAGACAATGGCAATAGACAAAGCTCCCCCAACTACACCTCACGCTCTGCCTGCTGCACGCTGCCAAAAGCAACCGTCTGAGGAAGCTGCTGGTTCCCTACCACTCTTAGAGCCAGACCCTTTCTCAGGCAACAGGGCTAGCAGTTGCATAGTGGGATTTTGGAGGGGTGAAAGAACAGGTGTAGCTGAGAGTGGGTTGGGGGCTTGGCACTCAATGCACATGTCAGCTGTGGGGATCCTCTCCACAACACAGGATCCTCTGGAAATGAGGGATACAACCACTGTGGGATGAGCTTTCATGCTAGTGAGACCCAGACAGTGCTCTGGCTGGTATAGCCAGACACGGATAGGAAAAGGCATTCGCAGAGGCGGATACAAGATAAAGATGTGGAGTCAATGGCCATTTTTAGAGGGTCTCCTGGACTTTACCAGGTGCGCCAGGCCAATTTTCTGGTCAGATTATTGGTTGTGAGGAGAACAAGACAGCCCACCCACAGTGGCCAGCCTACAAGCTGTAAGTGCCCGAGCAAGGTGCTGATTCAACCAGACTGCTCACATGAGCAAAGATTACTCATGTACAGGCTGCAGGACCAGTACTCCAGGGCCTCTGGACTCCTTGTTGACTCAGGAGTCTTGTCACTGCAATTACCACCAATCCATTCCCCGACATCACTCAACCCAGAAGTTGGAGGAATCTCTTTATCATTGCACAGGTAGAGGACAAGCTTTGCGAGGACATCCAGTCTTACTGGGGTTTCTTTTTTTGCTCTTAGCAAAGATGGGAGAGCACATCACTCCTGCTGCTGCCCCCACAGTAGGAAGGGCTCAGAGAGATAACATCACATCAGGTGATTGACTGCACAGGGCACCAAAACCCATGTTCAGTAATTCCCCATCCACAACTCTGTCAATTCCTGACAGTCCTGAACCAGCCAGCTGTGCCAACACACTTGTGCATGTACACAGTCACTGTCATGAGACACGTCACTAACTCATCATACCCAAGGACACCTGCAGTCAGGTACCTTTTCTGGATTACACCCTTCCCTCTCCCGCACAGCCAGCAAGAGAGTCAATTCCTCAGGGAGTAACTCATGCACTCACCCACACCCTGCCCTCTGTTTCCCTTTCCATGCAGATAGGTTTACTTCCAGGTGGGGTCTCACACCCACGCAAGCTGGGAAACTGCGTGCAAACCAGGAAAGTGCATGTTTGTCTTGTGGCTTGCTCTCAGGCACAGCCTGGTGCCTAAGTAACAATCCTCAGCTTAGCAAGCTCGCTGGCTGGAGACGGACATGCCCTTTCTATCGTTTGTGTCCCCTTTCACCAAGACACTTTATGAGAAAGCTTAAATGATCTGAGCAGTCACCTCCATCCACCCTTCTTGGCTATAGAAACCCCCCAAACAGTAGGGACATCTCCCAGGATCCCAAATACACCTCAGATAAAGGAGGCCTCTTGGTGAGATTTCCTAGTAGCTGTCCCGTAGCTGCAGAGCCAGGGACATCAGACCTGTCACCTGCACCACCAAGCAAGTGGCAGGTTTTCATCTGCGGCAGGAGCAGTGAAACATCGCAGACAGTGACAAGGTGAAATGCTCAGTGTGTATCATGGAGATGGTGACGTCTCACAGACGTGCTGCAGCACATTCCCACAGGCAGGGAGGAGGCAGGCTCAGTGTGGATTGGGGTGGCAAGGAGTGGTGCATCCTCCCATGCTCCATCCCATCCCAACACACATCTGACACAGCACCAGAAGACCCGGGAATAAACCTTTTGGGAAGAGGAAAGATGAAGTGGCCATTCCATTTCACTTGCAAGGAGCTAACAGCACTGCCTGGCATCACTCAGTGAAGAAATAGAAACAGGACTGAGGTTAGCGCCCAAATGTCATCCCAAGTGCACAGCCAGGGATTCCTCCCCCGGAGGTCTTTGATACAACACATTTATTTTGCTGTGTGGCTGTACTGTACAGTATACACGTTACCAACAGTTTCAGAGCCCTGAGCTATCACCTCTCCTGCCTTCCCTGAATTTTGGAAAAGGGGCAGGACCACTGTCTCCTCCCATTTCACCCGTGAAGAAACAGGACAAGAAAAGTCCAAAACCACAGAGGCACTTGCTGACAAGACTGGAGATGAAGCTCAGAAAGCTGGACTCCCAGTCCACTACTCTCACCATTAGGGTCCCCTTTCCCTGGTGCTGGGAGGGGAAGCCCTAGTGTCAGCTCTCCGTAAGGTCTCACTCCTCTGAGAAACTCCTGAACAGAAATCAGACTAAGGAGATTGCAAAAACTAATATAAAGCCTGTTGGATTTTAAAGGGACTTATCACCTCTCTCTGAGGATCTGAGAAATGTTTGGGGGCATTCTAGGCAGGGTTAGGATTCTCTTAAATTCTGTAAGATTGTTTAAGAAACAGCCAAGGAGAGGCATTTGCTTCCAGTACAGCCCCACTGGAATCTGAGTGGAATTTCACCTCTTCAGATGGGGAAAAAAAGTACCCGGTCCTTCCTGACACACGGTATTGCACACCTTCTCTTCCTAAACCATGAAACAGCAGAGCTCCAGTACCAACTCCTCCTCTCAGCACCACAGGTAAGCTAATGCTGTAACAGGCAAGGACAGTGCAGCATGTAATGTGGAACAAGACCCCAAAGCAGTCCACAGAACAGACAGAAACAGTCAGAAAGGCAATGTGCCTTGGAGAGCAGAAGGAAGGGAGGGAGCACTTGGGCTTCTCCCACCAGTTCATGTCAGTATGTGGAATGGTGCATCTGGCTCAGGAGAACAATGACCATCTTCCCCAGCTGCGACCCCTTCAGCCACAGGAAGAGTTCATACAAGTTGATCTGCCACAGGCTCAGGGCTTCTGTGAGTGAGATCTGGGCCCTCCTGTAAAGTGAGTGACTCTTGCTCCTCTGGTACCTAGAATGAGAGAAATAGCTGCATTAGATCCAGTGGGATGTGACTGTCAGGAAGGAGATCTGTCCTACACCTTCAGTACAACTGACCCTCCTCAGGGGAGGGGAACATCCCATGTGTTGGGGATCCCACCAGCAATGGGGACCCCTGGGAGCAGGGATTTTCTCCAAGTAATGTACCTGCGGAGCTGGGGACTGCCTTCCCAGCATCAGTCTGGCAGGAGAGACACCCTGCTCCCTCATGAACCCAGTTCCCTCCCCACTGCTTGTAGTGATCCTGGGCCATGGCATCCTGTGCCTCTATGCCCAGCCTCACTTCAGCTCACAGGGACAGGAGCACACTCCTATTGCCTGTCCTGGCAGCACACTCATAAGAGTCCACCGATCCTCACACACTGATTCCAGGAAAAGTAATTCTCCACCTTTCTTTAGAAGCAGAGGTTAACTGGGCTTTGCTGGTCCCTCGTCAGCCAGAGAAATAACTTCTGCAAGGAGGAGGAATATGAGGCAGAAGTGCATTGACTCACAAGACTCACAGATGGAAATCACTTGCATGACTCCTGTTCCTGGCTTTTAAACCTCAGCCTGATCTTCACAGTCAGCCCTAGACCCTCAATCAGGATGCAGAAACTGGCAGCACTGATCTTGCAGACCTTTCCTACCTACAAATACTTCCCAGTGGTGATGCCTGGAATGGGCAGGAAGCCCTTTCCCTCCTGTGGAGGGGCCAAACCCTAAACCCTTACCCTAAGGCCTCCATCTCCTTCCCTGTCTCCAGTCTAAGGACACCAGTCCTGTTCTCTGGACAGGCTGATGGGTGTGAGAACAGCACAGAGGCCGAGATGTGTAACCGAGCAAGGGTAGGACCACAGCACCTGAGCTAATAAGGGGGAAACATGCACAGCTAAGAGTAAGAGAGGTCAAGAGGTGAAGTTAGGCCTTGTCAGGGCTCTGAGTGGGCAGCTTTAATAAGTCTTAATGGCCCTGACTAGTCTGGGACCTCCCCCAAACCTCTGCTCTTAGGCCCAGGAGTTCCAGTTAATCTCAGGTCTGCACCTTCAGTCCCTGCCTGAGCTTCACCAGAAAAGTAACAGTTGCCAGCTCATGCCCTGCTGTGATGACCTCAACTCAACATACTGACCTCTTGGCTTGCCCTCAGCCCTGTGTCATCACCATGGACCTGGACCTGATCTACCTGCCCTGTGACCATGATGTTGCATTATGATATGGACTTTTGATTGGACCTGAGCACCATCTGAGGGTCTGTCCTGCTTGCCTTGCTAAGCTCCTGTGGGATTGGGCACTGGCTGGTCTGCTGGCCCTGGGTTCCTCTGTGGCTCCTGGCTCCCAGGGACAGTCAGCCTCTGCTGCTCCAAGTCTGGTCTCTGATGCCTGGAGAAAAGACTCACGTGGAAACAGCTCTGATGCAGCAGCGAGACATGTTGAGGAAGGAGCTGGCACTGGCTCGTGTGTGCAGGGCTGATTCAATCCCCCTTAACAAGTCATTGGTTTTCAGCAGCAGCAGCATCTGACGAGGGACACTGTTGAGGAGCTGGGTGATCTGGGGTAGGTAAGCAGCAGCATTGGACCGGATCTCCACATCCTGTGGCCAGCCAGGTCATGTCAGGGAGAAAGAAGAGAGAAGCTGAAGGTGCATGGGAAACTCAAGTCCAGGTGCAGATGAGATTTGGCGGGAGACAACGATGTTTTTCCAGACCATGACACCAGGCTGGAAGCTAAAGATCTCTCTGTCCTGCTTTCCTGCAGACAACTAGCCATCCCAAGCACTCACAGCACAGTCACAGCACACTCTTCCCATATCTCACCCAGTCCTCAGTGAGATAAAGCCCTGTCCTCTGACTGGCAGGATTACTAGCCTCTTAGGAGAACAGGGCACTCGCTGCTATCTCAGTTCTCAGCCCCAGACAGCGCACAGCAACCATGTGTCATTAGTGCCCTTGCAGCCTTCTGACCGAGTCTCACCTCACCAGCCCCAAAGCTGGCAGAGCTGCAGGTAGCACAGGACTGCTCAGGAAGGTAGAGGCACGTTGCAAGGACAACCAGGCTGCTCCTTGTCCTGCTGTCCCATCCTGTCGGGGAATGGCTGCACGAACACAGCAGCATGGGGTGACCAAGCCAGAC